>JAUTCZ010045454.1:0-12060 GCA_032273805.1 Melanodrymia brightae | reverse complement strand
GGGTGCGCCATAAATTTCTTATGGTGATTTTAGCGCAAATTTTGAACGGTTCGTTCGAAAAGTAAAGGTCGGATATCTATAAGAGATTTAGTAGTTTGAGCTCCGACTTATGACAATCAACGAAAGATTGGTAATTATTCATTTTGTGATGTTATTTCACAGTCTGCTTTGACAATGGATGTGCATGTTATTTCAGTGTGTCCCTCTATTGTTATTTACTATTTTTGTGTGGAATGTTGACTTGGGTTGTCAATAAATACCCTTGTGTATGATCATTTATTATGTTGTGTCTTGATTTATCGGCGTGTTAGAATGAACATTGGTCGGGTCCCTTTGCGCGATCTTTTGGTTCATTTTTGAACAGGAAAGAAAGATTTATTTAACGATAAATCAACAAATTGTTTAAAGACCCCCAGTCACCGAAACTGGCGCCAAACGGTTCCTCTCTTCTGCATCTGCAGACAATAAAATCAAGTGTCCTAACTATTTGGTTGCATGTTGTTTTGGGCATGTATTCAAACAACGTAAAACAGGCAATTTTATAACACTGAGATTTCTGTTGATGTTTAAATAATAAATATATCCAATTATGTAAATAAACAAGGGCATAGTTTTCTCTTCATTTTTTACGCAAATGAATTTGCGTATAACCTACTTCACAACGTCGTCACGTGATCGAGCTTTGGCGCCAAAATGGTGAGTGATTCTTTCTAATCGTATGCTATTACGTATCAGACATATTAAAGATGTTGTTATTATGTCGCATAATCCACAGACATAACCCGCTTCGTTCTCAATAATAGGAAATGGCTTTTATAGTTTTAGTTTTAATTTATTGGTCGCGGAGCTGGAAAAAATAAACTGAACTACAGATGACGATCGATCCTGCTACTTAACACACCCCAGGCGTACAATGTTAGGTAATAGTAATTCCTATAAAAAGTTTTTAAAATGTCTGCAAACAATTCAACTGTGCGAATTCTGCCCATCCATGTGTTGGCAAGATATTTGTACGATGTGTAACAAGCAACTACGCAATACAAATGTATGCAATTATCTAAACACCAAATTCCTAATACCCCACCCATCCCCAATAAAAAACCCAACAAAGAAATTCGATTACTAAACCCATAGATAAATTAAAATACTCTAATACTAATCCTAATTCTAATACATGTGCATATAATATAGACAAACTCCAAGTTATATATTATGCAAGCACTAACACACTAAAATCCATTTTCAATACATATAATTATTAGAGATACAAAATCTAACGGGAGAGGCAGAGTGGAGATAAACGATCCCTTGCTGTTTAGTATAATAAGCAGCGGGCTTCCTCTCTCACACTAACACTAAGTTATGTCCTGGGAAGACAGTTGGGGCAGATAGATTGATTGTCCAGGACAGATGTGCTTGAACCTCAATAGGATATAAGCCAATAAATAAGTTATAACTAACTAAATCCTATTCATATATTAAATTCCAAATATAATTTATACCCAGTTTAAATACAACAGAAAAAATTCACATTGATGAATCGTAACACCTAAATAAAAATCTCGTGTCTCAATATACGTAACATATACAAGATTCCACGTATAAATTAAAATACCTGAATTCAAATCCAATTTTAATGTATGTAACAGAAACAAGATGCCATGTATAAATTAAAATACCGAAATAATAATCTTCAGTTTCAATACATGTAACATAGGAAAAATCCCATTATACATTGAAATAATCATCAGTTCTATGTACATATTATATCATAGACAAAATCTCACGTAAAAATTAAAATACCAGGTTTAAACAAATGTAACATAGACACAATGCCAAATCTAAATTAAAATACCTGAATTCAGATACACAGTTTTAATACAAGTAATATAAACATAATTCCATTTATAAATTGAATAATCTCAATATAAGTCCCCAGTTATTTTTATAGGCATTAAAACATATATAAAATGCCATCTATAAATTAAGGTGTCTGAATGCAAGACCCTGGTAACAATGCATGCAGTGCACTCCCATTCCAATGTTCGAAAAATTAAAAAAAATCCCTGTAGAGACCAATCCTATTTTGAAAAACGTGAAAACCAATACCGAGTATGCTATAAAAAATCCAATCAAAGAGACTGAATTACTAATAGTATTTACTAAATTAAAACAATACATCGAGTGGTGTTGTTGAACAGACAAAGCGACGCACAGACGTGTCCGATATATATGTATATTGGCTTTATGCGATTGTGCGATCACATTAGCGTCATTGACCGAGCTGGTCTGTCATGATGACAGGATCGATGGGCAATTGTGCTCGTTATTGGCGCCAGTTATAGCAAGCGGTCGTCTTGATCGCCACCAATTTACCACGAAAAACTGATCCGGCTGTGGACAGCGAAATCGAAGCCATCTTCTTATCAGGCAATCAGCGGCTAAGAATAATGACTTAATGAATCTGGTGGAAGGATAATAAACGAGTTCACTGGCAATTGGGAAATTCGTCGATGAGTCGAATGGAGCTCAATCGTTTAGCGGGCCCGCGTCGTACAGAAGCGCAATAAATGGTTTCTTTGTAAAACGACTCGGTGTAATCCGTTCATTAAAGGAGGCTTGCCGCGTTTTTCCGTCGCTATTTCGGATGAGCGCGCCATCGGAAACTTGCTCTCGATTGCACTCCGACTAATTGAACGCAGATCGAGGAAATCCATTTGCAGGGGACTTTTTCAAATTACGACTGCACGAAGAAACGTTCGTGTCTACGCAGTTGACCCTAATGTGTTCTCAAGTGTAAAGTGGCAATTTTCTCCATTTTATTGACACAATCATTCTTATTGCATGATGAGACGACCAAGGCAACAGACTCTCCTCGCCTCGAGTGTCACCTACTTGATTGCTATTTATTGCTTCTTGTGCACATTTTAATATTGCTCGCTTTACGAAAAGATAGACCGATTAGGAGTCCGACTTGTTGGTAATGATGAAAAATTTATAGTAAAGATGCTTTAAGAAGCTTAATGGCGGTTTGTTTAAGTGACGAAGTAGCGTCTTGCCTTTCGACTTGGGTGTAATGATAAAATATTAACAATTAAAGGGAGCAAATAGCTCGGCAAATCAGGATTGAAGACCTAGCGTGCGTCATTAATATTTTATTCTGTATACTAAATCGTGATCAAATGACGATCAATTGAATGTATGCGAACGAAACGGAATCAATCCTGTAGGTTGATTTTCTTGTGTCCATCACTTTAAAGCATTTTAATTAAACAAGAGCAGTGTTATATATCAATAACTAAGTACAATGTACTATACAAACAAATTAGGTAAAATGTGAGATACTTATTTTGAGGGTTCGTAACTCCCTATTATCTGAAGACTGAACTAATTGTGATCCCGTGACTATTTGTAATATAAACCGCATCTTACAGGAAATAGTTTTAATGGTACACTTTACCAAAACTCTCCCTCTCTTCTCTTACTCCCCGTATGTCTGTCCGTCTGTCCATGTGTCTGTCCCTGTGTCTGTCTGTCTGTCCCTATGTCTATTTCTGTGAAAGAACAAGAGTGACACTCGCAAACACTAAGTATCATAATATTATTTGTAAGGAAAACATACCGTAGTATATGGATTATTATTTGTGGGATTACTACTGATTTGGCCGAGCTGTTATGGTGTTGGACTGTCAAGTGCCACGCGAATCTGTGTAGTAGGTTCGAATCCCACTTGTGTTCATAAGTGTTTTTTAATTAACATAATTATCACTTAATACGCGGCACACAAAATGACGTTCATATCTATTGCCTGTTCCAATCGTACATAAAAATCGCGGGATGTCGACGTACATGTATATGAGTGATAACACTGGACAGCTGACTGGCCGCTAAATGGTGTGTTAAAGAACACATGCATACCTAAAGTCTCCAGGGATACTATGTTACCATATTTCTTGGGAATCAAGAATTTGACGTGTTTTTACACACGCACAACAAATATATCTCCGTCTTATCATATTATTTCCCAATTAGGCCTTCTATGACATGTTTCCGACCGTCGTGAGGTCTAATGAGAAATTTAAGAAAGTTTTTGATTTCAAGGGTGTGTAACATGTATCACGTTATGGACTACAAATACAGATATATTTCACATCGTAAACCTCGTAAAGTGTGTGTAACGTGTATAACGTTATGGACCACAAATACAGATATATTTCACATCGTAAACCGCATTCACTATTCTCTTTAAATCAACCAAACTTTTTAATGTTTGGCGTAATTGCCGTTGACATAGATTTATTGCCGCGTGAGATAAACCTGAGAGAAACTTACAAAAGGATATATTTCTTAGTTTACCGTTTCAAAATGTAAAAATACATTGCATTTAGTATACGTATGTCAAAACGTCAACCACTGCAACAGCCAACTAGGTACCACTGCGCTATACTCCAATAAACAGACATACAGCCATTACTTACAGCCAAAGCAGACAGCATGCCGGATGTTATTGAGTAATTTTGCAGGTTTTACATTGTTATAAAACATAAACTTAAATTGAGTGCATTTAACATGTATGAAACGCAATTGTCGATGTCATACATAGTGCTATAATTGTTAAATATACATTTATGACAGCTAATAGTTTTTTTATGTGTTGCATTGTGCTGATGTTAAATATTACTAATTGCACTTAGCATGTATGAACCGAACAGTCCATGTTTCACATTATTCTGTAACAGATTGTTGTTAAATATACATTTACCTCATTTATGGCATCTAATATTAGTAGTCCATGTTGTAAATTGGACTGTTGTTAAATATACATGTACATTCATTTCGCTTGAGATATATTGCACAGTCCATGTTCTATACATTGTGTTGTTATATACATTTATGACATCAAATGTTCTATGTTTTAAATTGCGCTTTTGTTAAACAGCTAAACATACATTCATTGCACTTGACATGTATGACACATACTAGTCCATGTTTTACGCTGTACTTTTATTGTTAAACAGCTAAACATACTTTCACTGCACTTAAAAATTGATAGTCGACTGACATTGCATTTAACATCTATGAGTGTTTGACATCCACTAGCTGCTCTAGTGGTGACCTCACGTGTAAATATCGTTCTGTCCGGTTATGAACAAACATTATTTCATTGTGTATCAATGCGATAATTTAGCAGCTGAGAGGTGGTCCATACTTCCGGAATTTCCCCGAAACTACCGATTATTGCTATATATTTAAAAAAAATATTATTGTCCTAAATATACCAATAATACTCTTATCATCCAAATTATAATTATGAATTAACTTACACTGTGTTTCACAAATTGAATGTACAAATATTAACAGGTCACTTTAGCTTTTACATGAACAAAAGCAAAAAAAGAAGAAAAAAACCTGAACAAATTTAAAGTAAAACTATTTGATGGTTACAATACCGAAGCTACACTATTTTATCTCATCCATTATTTTTTTACTGAGAAAATCTTACCGCATGTCAGCTATTTGTAATATTAATAAAGATTTTTTATGTTTTATTAAAAAGGACTTTATAGTTTTATTTTAGGTCATGGAAATCAATCACTAATTTTGTTTTCCCCGGACCCAAATTGCTATTTTGTTTTACCGATCTACACATTACTTTTAATAATGCGAATATTCGGTCAATGATGCGTGTCAATCCTACAATGCACGTCCATCCATTTAGACGACAATTGTATCATGTCATTAAACAAAAAAAGAAGTGTGATAAAAAAAAAACTCCATCGAATTTCTATATTGCAAATTTGGTCACCGAATTTCTAATTAGAACGATATTCGCTGCATAAGCTGTTCGGTGGCTACAGTGTTTGCCGAGAATTAAACATCTTGAATAGAACCCATCTCCCGTCCTGTCATTGATCCCAGAACTGATGTCCTGCGCGAGATCGATGCAGAATGTCTGCCAGATTTCTCATGACAAGATACAGCCCTGACATTAGAGGACGCTTGACCAGCAATTCCCGTGCATTTCCGTCCACTCTTTGTCGATGTGTTAGGTCAGAATCAGGGCCCGGTTGTTCGAATCCTGGGCTAACTTAACCACTGGTTAACACTATCCATGGGTTAACTTCCTTAACCCAGGGTTGGCTAATCACAGGTTAAAAGCTGGGTTAGGGTATACTTAACTCATAGTTAGCGCTAACTAACGTTTGAACAGCGCCATTTATAATCAGTAGTTAAATTTAACTCAGGATTCGAACAACCGGGCCCAGGTGCCTAGCTCTAAATTAGTTGTAAAACTGTAGGTTATTTCTAGTTCTTAACTATTAAAGGGACTCTCCAAAGTTTGATGATGGATGCTATACAGTATAGAGCGTTTTTATTTAATAGCATTGACTTACATCTTAATGCATTCAATATCACAAAGTGTATATCCTACAGTGTATGTGTTTCTGATCATCCAACTTGTAATAGTAGCTTAATGTGTACTTTTGTATCGTACTAAACTTAAACTTTTAAAGATTTGATGTTTAAAATTTATTTTTGAAATGTTTCGTTTAAAACGTAAATTGTTTTTGAGAAGGAGTTTCGACATCCTCAAATCCAAACCTCTGGCATACGTGCCTCTCTACTACTAGTGTTAAGGTAGTATCTCACTGGGCTGCGACAGCTCGCGACTAGTTTGGAGACACAAATTTGTGAGAAAATACGCGAATTAGCGACAATTTTCAGTTGGAATCACACTGAATTGGTACTTACGACACATATGCGTATGTCGCACGAATATTGTAGGAATGTCGCACGAACTCCAGGCGAACTTTGGCGCGAAAGAATTGCGAATTTGTGGCACTTGCGACTGTCGCACAAATGTCGTGCAACAGTCGCAAGACAGTTATGCGTGACATAATTGCGAAACTGCGAGTAAATTGCGACATTCGTGCGAATGTCGTGCACATTTTTTGGTCGCAATTTAGTTTCATAGGTCGCCAACCCCTCACAAAGTTGTCTCACATTTCTCGCACTTTCTGACTCGCGGAAACTAAATTGAGAAGGGTGCAAGACGGGTTCGAGACACATGCGACGACTCTGTGACTATTTTGATAGAAAATTTGTTGCGCGAAATTTTTGAACATGTTCAAAATTCCAGTGACACGAGAGTGAGGCCCTGCGACTCTATCGCAGCCCAGTGAGATACTGTTGGCGATAAATGGCGAACGGCATTCGTGAGGGAGTTTCCAAAATGTCTCGAAATGTTCGCGAGGGTTCTCAATTTCCTGCTACACATGACGTCATCACGTTTACCACAACCGTCACGTAACCAATTTTGATATGCTATGCATCGATACATCTGTTTTGGACAATAAAATAATAATCCAAACTTAGACAAATTTTTAATCGAAGACCGAAATATATGCTGTATAATTGCGCGACATTATGCCTTTAATTTACGTTATAACGCAGAACACATGCACCTGCCGCAAGATTGTTAGCGGAAACCGTTTACTGGGCGCAAAACACTACATGGCGATAATATAAGCTCAGGGTCAAAGCATTTATTGTTGGAGATTTATCTGTTTATTGCGCTTTGATTTGCAACTTATCACCGTTGTTTCATTTCATTGTGCTGCTTGTTAATTACAGGGCCACGTGCAATCGACACGGACAAAGCTCTGGCATCATTCCACTCTCAAATTGCTCTTCATCTAATCGATTGGAGAAATCATTCTTCGGAACGTTAATGTGCGGCGGAGTAATAATTATTGCTGTAGCAGCAGCAGCAGCTCTTGTTCAGTTGAACAGCGATTAGAAGTGTTTTGTGATGTCGGAGAAGTTCTTATCGGGTGTAAATACTGAATTTGAAAGTGTTTGTCAAAACAGATTCACATAATGTAAACGTCAAAGCCAGTAACAAAGTGGTTTTGTTGGTATGTTTAAAGGTACAATGACTAAGTTTAAGACGTGTGCCAATCTCTTGCACATGTAATACTATTTGTAGTTTATATATATTATGACTCGTGGAGCATTTTATATTATTAAAACTAACATTTCCTTATATCTTATTACTTACAATATCAATATATTGACATGTATAATTGCAATGTGTTTGTAGTACCCGGGCAAATACCTAGGATTTTTAGTCCAATGTAGACGTACACAAATAACATAGATTTTATTGAGGTTTTTTTACATTATTAACTCTAGAACTTGTAGGTAATAATTAGTTTTAAGGATAAGGCTATTCGTTTTATTCCGTAAAATTTCATTTGATTATATAACACAATTTGCTACGATATTACCGGACTTGTATTCCTACCAGACTTGCGTTCCTTTTACACATACTCTGGGCAACTCTAGTGAGTGCTCCGCAATTCTCAATGGATAGGTAGGTATAGGTGCTCACCACTTACACCGGCCAGTGTTCCTCTACCAACTAAAAATGCCGTTGTATGTACTGTCCTGTCTGTGAGAGAGTGCATATAAAATATCTTTGGATGTTTGGTAATAAGCCGCGGGTTTTTGTCTCTCGTACACAGACATGCTTGAATCTCAATTTCATATATAGCACGAAACTAAGTTATAACTAATTAAAAAGGGCTACTCGATGAATGTAAGTTTAAAGCTGAGTATTGCTGGTCTTATTGAGTTTCTGTTTATAATTACATCCAATTCTAACGCACTACACAATATTCTACCACAATTTCAGATCCAAATAAAAGGTAACATTGTTTGTATACGAATTTTTTTTAAAGTTCAGTGCCAAAGACCTCATTGAGTTTTTGTTTATTATTGCATCGAATTCTAATGTACATGTAATACTATGTATATCGTATAATTCATAACAAATTAGTACTTACCTTTGATATAATCCAAATTCATAACAGTAAATTCAGAAGAAGAAAAAACTAGTATAATTCCCATAAACACTGCAACCCAATTCAACATCCACGAGTTTTTATGTCGCTAGGTAAACATCACATGCAAGCGATTATGACGTCATAATAATGTGGTTTTTAACGTCGTATGTAAGTAACCACATACGTATAAAACAGCTGTTAAAATTATGGTACTCTGTGCAGATACAATATATATTTTGCATATACTATATACAATCGATTCATACTACGAATGGGAACTACAGCGCAATCACTGACGTATTTAACAGACTGCACTGGTTCGACGTGGAAGTGCCACGCTCAAAATGTATGGGATGTGATGTTGCCAGGCATTAAATTTTAGACAACTACAACACAAATGTAAACAAATTCCGGTCCATCAAAGTTGTTAGTGAGTATTTTGTTTCATAATTAAATCAATTTACTTTCACATATTTTGCTATTCTCACAATAATTTTGTTTCGATAATGTGCTCATTAGATAAACGCATGGTATATTGATGGTCTTAGAGCTTTCAATAAAAGCAGGATAGTGGATTACCTTCCATTGATTTATCTACAAGAGTTAGAAATTAAGGAAACAACTAAGCGTAGAACATGTTTAATACCTTGATCTTTGCATAGAGATTCAAAACGACTCGGGCCTCTACACAATGGTCCATTTTCTTTTTATGTCGAGCAATATTCCATCTGCTTTGGCACCCGAATAAGGATGATATTCGTTTTAAAATCGAAACCCTGGCTTTGTCTTCCAGTATATTGTCAAAGCAATACATGGACACAATCTAATCATTACCATCATCGTTTTCCTGGTTCCTAAATCGCAAAATTTGGACAGACGTCTGGTTAAAATAACACTCTGGCAATTCTTTATTCATTTTAGAATGATCGTGACTTGATACACGCCTAGAGAGATCATCTTAACGGACCGCAATGAGACAATTTGTTGTGGACCGGGCACCACAAATCTAGTTTGTCTATTTATTCACTGTTGGGTATTGTATTATGTCATGGAAATCTGGTTATCGTGTAGCACGATAGACGAGAACATGGCAAGAGTTAATCAGTTAAGCGTCTATGGTGTTGGACTATCGACAAATACATCGCTTCGACCGTCGATAAAAAGCCCCAGAGGACAGCTCGCGCGCCATCAACAAGAAAACAGCTTGCCGTATTGGCCGTTCAATTAGTATTGGTTTTGTCAAATATCTCAACTAATTTGTTGCTCTATCATCGTGCGCCGTCTATTACCGCTAATTAACGATAGCAAGCTCGTCGTAATGGGATAGTTAAGTACCAGTGTAATCATTAATTGCCCGCTGTGCACAGAACCCCATTAAGACCAACGATTGTCGATTTAATGGCAGGGTAAAAGTGATGTAGACTGGGGGAGAAAAGAATAGCGTTCTTTTAATTGCCATCTCACTTTAACATCTCTTCCTGCTGCCTTTCTCAAACACTCAGCGGCTAGCTGGTTGCGTGCATTGTCCTACCACACCATGCTTTCGTCAGTGTGACAGGCATAGCACGATTAGTCATACAGTCATGTCATCTCCACTCTCAACGTTTCGATTTTATCTTGTGATGAGGACCAATAGACAAGCTATTAAACAACGTATCCACTTGAGGATACCAGTCCGAAACTGCAACGTTGAGGTTTGAAACGTAACCATCATTGAAATTGATTCGAGTACAGATTAAAGTTGGTTACATTTCAAGGTGGTTTACATTTCCTGTCTTCGAATGCAATCGGTTTCATGTCAATGATCGTTTTATTTCAACGATTATATTTTAATCGCCTACACACTATTTGGGTTAATATTATTTTTTTCAAAAATATAGACCGCGACGTAAAAAACCCCCATTTAAGTGTTCATCTCCAAGCAGACTAGTTATCCAAGATCAACATATCTCCATACAGCTTGGTCCACAATAAATCAACATGTTTTCTCCAACGATAGCAAAATCAACATCCAATGTTCATTCAGGTTAACGCCAGAAAGCTTGACCTCTAAATAAAGAGAGAACAAACAAGAAACAAACGTTTTAAAGAACTAACAAAAGCACAAACTATTTTCATGCTTATTTGCTATTAATTTTTAAAGCCACTTATTCGTGGTGCTAACATGACATTCAGAGTTCCCGGCAACCATCTGCTCATGACCTACCCATAATATTTCTAATGAACATTGTATCGGTTCTTCCGTATAATAGAAAGAATGATCCATTTCAACGCAATACAGTAGAATCTTCAGTTGGAAATTGGTAATGTAAAATTACTTAGATTGATGTAAACATCAATATTTTATCTAAAATGTAAACATGTTTCAAACTTTGTGCCATTTGCGTTTCTTTATCGATTAGGTACCTGTATACATTTAGAAGAACAATATATGTTTAGTGTCATAGATAACCTGAAAGCAATTGATTGTTTGTTTGAACTACAGATGTGTGATCAGGACTGACACTGCAAGACTCTTGGTGAGCTTAATGGAACCAGTACTGCCTCGGGCGATCTGGCCAACTTTCTCAAATAGATTCAAAGACATTTCGCAACTGGCGATGACCGCGTCTACTTTAGCGACGGCTTGAGATTGTTTTTGTATTAAACACTCAAGACATACCTAACCCATTCACAGACCCGTTATTATTCTGTGAGACGCTATCAACTACTATCAAATCATATTGAAACGAGGAAACGTACGTGTATGGTAAATTGATACGTCTCAACTTAAGTGGCCGAAACGATATAATAGAGACAGTGCCTTAGGTTAGAGTGTTACTTCACTCTCAAAGTGACATGGAGCAATTAGGGATCACAAGAAAGGTTCTCCTCACGAAAAACAAAGACCATGAATAGCAGCAGTGTAGGTAACTTAGGTTAACGAGCAAAGAAACCTATTTGAATGTGGAAACCAAGATCAATACATCAAATACCAAATGTTAGTGACTGACCAAGGGTTGGTAAAAATGTCTTTGTAGTGGTAGCCCACTGGGCTACTTACCACACATCGACATTCTAGTAGCACAGGAATCAGATGTTCGTCAGTTGTTAGTTAAAGGACTAATAACACGTAGAATAAGGTTAATGTATTAAAAAGTTACATATCCAAAGTATCAATACACATATGCAGTTTAATAAATGGAAATTTAGTCTTTTCACAATCAATTAA
>JAUTCZ010045443.1:0-12064 GCA_032273805.1 Melanodrymia brightae | reverse complement strand
CACCCACCCACCCCCCCCCCCCCCCCCCCCCCCCCCACACACACACACACACACACACCCACACACAATCTCTCTCTCTCTCTCTCTCTCTCTCTCTCGTTCATTCTTGATTGTTTAATATAATAACAATTATATATATATGGTCATGGTGACCAACATTTGCTTACCCTATGAACTTTGATGCCGTGAAAGCTGTCAATGCACTGTGGTGCGGGCGATTTGACACGCATAAGTTCGCAAGGGAATAACGTGCGCATATGAGATCGATACAGCAAATTAATACTTTCTGCCTCTGCATTTCTGCTGTTCAACGCAATAAACCATATGTCTCCCAAATTAATGAATGTCGCCTTCAGTGTATTGCTAACGGTCGCTGCTGTGTTAGTCTTATATGGTTTGTGTATTCTAGTATGTGGGTCACATGATGGCTACATGGTGTCTGAACTAATGTGACATATATACAGATATTAAACGCTATAGATCAAAGCAATACAGGCCAAATTAAAAGATGACAAGGGAAAGTCGTCAACGTGTTTATGTTTCTGCTACTTTAAACGACAAAGCCATTAACATAGCATGGAACAGAGTTGAAGGGACATTATCACAAAGTCGAGGTGGCATGTACTCATGAACGATCAGTGACACCTGTTGTAAGCGCAACCATTTTATTGTGTCCGCTGTTTTACTGTTTTCATCGAAAAGACGAAAACGTATGGAAGTTGAATCAAATTATACAGACGAATATTATTGACAATTATATTTACTTTAACAATCTATATACTGATTAGTTAAATATGTCAGGATACAGTTTAATTATTGCTGATTGCTAAAAATATATATTGATTTGGTTTCGCATCTATGGCTTGACAGAACCGTTTATTCATTACTGTTAATTGGACATTCATGTTTGCGGATGTCCTCGTAGTGCTGTGGTTAACAACGAAATATGTTCGAATCCTGCTAATACATAATTTGTGTTTTATCTGTAAGACCATTCGTTGCATTTTAAATAAACAAAACATTTCCTTTCATTGCTGAGCAATTAGTAAATATGAACACATTACTTTGTGATGAAAAGACCTAAAATCATAAATATTTAACTTTACGTATTTAATTATTGTTAACACCATGTTTGAATGTTATTTGAATAATGAATACTTCAGATACACGTGTGGTAGTAGGCTACCCTATCGCTATTGACTACGTAGAACGTATTTTTCTTTAAAATAATTATGACTTTTCTTATGGAAAGACACAACTGGGAAATTCTTCCTAAGGACATGGAATAAATCAATACATTGATCACAATATAAAAAGCAGTAATTGCATAAATATCAATAACTGGCAATTTCCGAAGCAAAGTGAAATACAAATAATACCTTTAATCAAGGAAAACACCGCCATTAATACATCGAAGAAAAGTATGTTCTAGTCGCAATACAGTACAAAGGGGTCATGTCCAACCAAAGAGTAGTTACTGGCCTCCGTGGTGTTGGTAGGTTTACTGTTGGTAGATACTGGTTTTGAATCCCAGTCTAGGCGAGGCACATTTAATCCTAGAGTGAGTGCTTGGCAAGGCTCAATGGATAGGAAATCTTCGTTAGCCAAGGGACTTTCTATTTATTAACATACTCCATTTAGATGGTATATTAATAGACGGAATGGTATACCTTGGCTAGCGAAGATGTGGGTAGATGTACTACCAGTTACATCGACATGTGGTCTACAACTGGTATAACAAGGGCTGGATTTGTGCTATCCTATCTGGGGAAAGAGCATATAAACGATACGTTGCTGCTTATCAAATAGGAGTAACTGGTTTCCTCTCTCATACTAATACTAACTTCTGTCCTGGACCGACAGTTAGACAGTTGGACTGCATGCCAAGGTGCTTGAGCCTCAATTGGATATAAGCATGCAAATAATCTAGAACTAGCTAACTATGACTAGTAGTTGATTAATTAAAAAAAAACTCTAATACATGGGCATTTAAACCATAGTCGTAATGTTGTTCTGTGTCTATGTTTCTTAAAACATGGCTCTGTTTGAATATTTCGGGTAATATTTAGTTTTAAGATAACTATATGGAGATTGCTTCTACAGATGTGGGCAAACTGTTGTCATTAGTATCTTCAAAGGTAGCTGCTTTGAATAATGAACATTTCATATAATTCAACACACCATCTGCATCGTTATCATCTGCATCTAAAATAAAGTTAAGCAGGATATTGCTTAATTGGATGTTAGTTGCCATAGTACTATCAATGATAATATCAACATGATAGTAAACATAATCGGATATGCTATAGTTACCATTTGCATGACACACAACAACAAAATACACTTTCATATTGGTATATTTTACTTCATAACTGAATTTTGTCAAATGGAGACAATTTGGATGGAAATCAAGTAAAGAAAACCTTTTACTGTCAGTAAGCGATATGAACTCAGTTAACATATGTAATGGTGCTCGAACGTGTGTATTATGATGCTAAGAGAATCAATATTTAACATACTTTGTATGAACCAGCTGTCGTATTGTACCACCACAGTCAAACGTAAGTGGTGCTTAACTCATTTTAGGTCTACATATAAATTAATTTATCCAATCTATAACGCAATCTGATGCACGTAGCTGTCCTAAAACTATTGAGTCATTTGAGTACGCTGGCAAACTGACAATAACCCCTCCCCCCCCCCCTCCCCATCTCCCCACCACCCATCCCACCTAAAATAATTAACGAATTCTTTCGATATGTTAAGAAAGAAATCAGAGAGGAAGCGATCTGGTATTTTTGGCCAGTCGTGTTTGTCCATTGTCAGAGAGTTGTAGTAGTCTCATTAAGCCGAAACTGGTGACGTCAGATACGTAATGATTGATGTATCTTGGATATGTTTTGCTCGACAAAGTAGCTTTGAATCAATACGGAAAGTTGGTCCGCTGGTATGAAATTGTTCTGTTATTGGATTTATCGGCGTCGACGATGATCCAACTAAGAAGATCTTTATGGAATTCAAACAAAACACTTCGATTTCTGCCAGTTTCTCCTCGTCAGACAATTCGATGATGTTTCTTTCTTGTTTTGCAATTTGATAAAATCGAAAGCTTTCCGGAATACACGGACGCTATAACAAAACGATTATGTCAAGATGATATATAATTGCGGAAAAGCATCATAATGCGCGAATACTGCGATGTGATGATACAACATACTGGAGAAGGAAGACAGAAATGAAGTTTTTTAATTTAAGTGAACCAGTTTTATTTCCTGAAGCGAAATAATAATCACGTTTATTGATTTTTTTTTTTTTAGTTGTTTTATTTTATCACAAAATGAATTATTGCTATATCCTAGGACCCATTCGATAACTCATTTGTTAGCGAATTAAATACTAGCCAAGACAGAGAGCTTAGAACATTTTCGACAGAACGATGACTGCAAGTGCCTATGCATCTCTATAAAGCATCTATAAGTCAATGTCTGTTGTCCTTCGCGCCCTGGGTAAAGACTTGACATTGGGTCCCGTTCTTTAATGGCGGACCGTTCCCCATGGCGGGGGTGTCTAAACCTTCATTGGATAAAGGCACCTAAAACTAATGCGAATTAATGGATGAATGGATGAATAAGCTGTGGTAATGTCGTTAAATAGACAAACGTTATATCCATTGTGTTGTTATTTTGGCGAAATATATCCATCTATAAATGTTTGTAAAATTCAGAGATCACAATGATATTCACATCTGTACACTCGACTGCTTACAAAATTTATGTATTTCTGTTTGTGTCATGTTCATGTGTTTCCGTGAATTACTCTGACAAACGAAAAGGTGAAGAATGTGGTTTGAAAAGAACACATTTCCAGACATCCAGGCATCAAATTCGGTTTAACACTAAACCAAACAGCGCATAACGTATACTTGCCATCTCAATGGATAGCAATTATTGGCGAACACTTACTACTGAATATGACTTAAACGTAAGCGTGGAACATTTATGTCGTCTGGGTCTCCTAATTGACTCCAGTGTTCGTTTACGCACGTATGCTTGCCTGATTTAAGGATATATTGAACTTGAATACTCACTGATTTGACGCCTCTCGGCGATGTCCAAGTAACGCATAATAGAAACATTAAGACTTTGCCAAATTTATATATCGGCATCATTGTATCGTATAATAAGAACTGAAATCGATGGAACCAAACTCAATTTTCATCTTTCCACCTTGGCAGCAGTTCGCACGGTTTAGATATAGAGTTTAGATATAGACGGTGAACAGCCTACTGTCAGTTATCTGTGTTGAGAAGTGTCATCCACTGAAAACAACAGCAAACTTTTGCTTTAAACCATGTATGAGAGAGGAAACCCGCTGCTTAGTATTAAACAGCAACGTATGTTCTTGTTCAGGTCAGAGCTTGTAACTTAACGGATCCTCATTCAAATGTTGGATATATATTATATCCGATTATATTCATCCATATTAATTTTTACAAGATGTATATCTGGATTCAGAAAAAGCCATATCACACATGTTAGACACAGAAAAGACGTCTTATATAGTAAACATACTGAGAGTGTGTGACAGAAAATTGTAATTTTCTCCTAATACTAGCAACATGCTGTGCTTCACTGTGGTTACCGTTAGTAAGTAACATTAATGCTGACTATCGTCCCTGTGTCACACATAATGCGTCACAGTGAGAATATAATATATAAATAAACCATTTTGTTTGTCATATAAATAGGGTAATTGATCAAAAGTATTTTTTATAAGAGTACATTTTAAAGAAAAGTAAGTGACAAAGTTGATCGTACACTGACACAGATAAATCTGTTACATTCACAATATTTTGAAAACAAGTGCAGCGACAAATGGCGAATCAAACATAACTATTGGCGTGGAATATAATGTCAACCGTAAAACTATTTAAAGAACATTGAACCTATCTGCTTATTTGAAACCTACTGTCTTTATCAATCATTTAAATGAAAATAATTATAAAAAATTAAATGTGATTTGCATACGATTGTGCGAGAGAGAGAGAGAGAGAAACACGGTTTTTTCGGGTTCTCTTAGTGTGCACGGTTAGTCGGTCAACGACCGGGAAGTCTCTGACTCCATACTAATAAATACAGATCGATTTTAAGTGCAACACGATCAATAGTCTCCTCAGCAGAATTATATACACTGTTAAAACACAGGCGTTCTGAGCTATGAAACATTATAGAACATGCCAAAAAAGATCAGTTTTAATCAGTATTATGTATATAAGAAAATGCAAAATAGTTCTTACTTTCGTCGTGGTATCGATCTTTGACGCTGTGGAATTATTTATGAATAGCAGGTATGTGCGTGACCGTTGGATTGTTACCTACTTCCGTATAACATCCGATATTATAACCTCTGCGACCGCGTCTGTATGGCTTTGTGGTGATTGTTCTGTCACGAAATAGTCCCGGAGGTATACTGGTGCATGCGTTCGCCGCAGTACCCGTATGTTGTTTAGCTCAAAATGGTAAATGGAACAGAAATGCAGGAAATACAAACACAGATATATCCATTATACGTGTTTTATTGGCAAGGAAAATTGCGGAGTGATATTAATAACCTCAGATAATATTATAAAAGTCATGTCGACAAACAAACATATTACTGCTAAGTCTAATAAATGCAAGATAAGTGTTTTCTTTTCAAATAAGAATGGACTATGACTAGTTTTATGTAAACTTTGTGACGTCATTGTACCAAAGACAGTCTTGGAAATATGCTATATCGCAGGATATACTATCGTAATTTTTCTTCAACAGAATCTAATCAAATGTGTTCTTATAAACGTGTTGAAATAGTCGATATTAAAGTGTGGCGTGTCGTCCGAATCTGAGGGCAGTGCTTAATGACGAGCAACAAATGGCGAGCAACCAATTACTCTCCTGAACTAATTCTTAAGGAGAGTAATTAATCTAAATGCCGAATAGTTGTTGTTTGATCTAGATCTCAAACACGTAAGTGACAAACGATGTCAATATGTAAAAATAATATTATTTATGTGGAAAATTGATTCCACAAAATTAATATGTTTACGAAAGCAATGTTCCGCCTGTAGATCAATTTACGCAAGCGGGGTTAAGCGTGGGCAGTTCAGAAAAGTCTGATGTTGGTCTGATTGGGTGATCACATCAGTGCAATTGCCATTTCCTCGTCTATTCTTGTAACTATGGCCGCCAAATCATCTTGACAATCACCAGAACTGTACATTAAAGATACATTCCCGAGTAATGCTATTTTAACATGTTTTCTGTTAACAGAGCTATTTTCATCATTACTTACATATTCTTGTTCAGAATATCAAAATTGCCATTGCCTTTGTATTGGCTTAATAATTAGGAAACAAAATAATAATGATCCTTGGACTGTTGCCTATAACAATTTACTACGATAGAAAAGTGAATCTTAAACTAGTTTAGCCATTTGGATGACCAGACACCCACTGGATATACACATATCAGCCGAAATATGTTAACAAAGCTTTAGGTGCACACATGCAGTGGAATCCGTCTTAAACTCGGGATTGTCTCTAACATTTACAGTCCTAGGATTTGGACGGTTGTCAACGTCTTTCGGTTCATCATGGCAACATTATGGCATTACAGTGTACATTCGATCAATCTCTTCTTTAAGATATCAGAACACACGGTCGACTAAGCATTGGTTGGAAGAATTGCCCCCTAACTACCTTAACAGTCATCCATGGTTGGATGTCTCATTGCATTCTCTATAACTCCTATATACGACGATCTATTTTCTGACATTATCCACATATTATTACCTGGTGAACCACTGAACTGGACACTGAACCTGTACTTGTGATATGACGTACGACATCCGAGTTAGCGTGTTCCTGACACGTGGTTTATTCTCAACATAATTCGTTACCGTGTAGCACTGCGCTATATGTATAATTTATGTATACCTATGTATATGTATGTCTATCTATCTATCTATCTATCTATCTATCTATCTATCTATCTATCTATCTATCTATCTGTCTATCTATCTACATAAACAATATGATGCCAGGCGTTCGTGAAAGGTGAGCTTATCCTCCAATTTGCGGAATTCGTGATGAGCACTTCCATGATGGGAGGAAAACATCCACAATAAGACATATCAGTGCGTGATATGTCAGATCGATTATTAGCCTCTGATTGCTGCCAACCAGAATCACATTAAGTTGCTTATAATTCCCATGCATATAAAGAGACAAATAACACGATAATAGTTTCCTGCCTAATGGACCCTAATTTCAATATATGTTATTAAACAGCAAATCCAGCATTTCTCAATTCTTTACTCGAGTGTTGACTTCGTCAGTAATATTGTGAAGACCAGCTTAATATGGATGTAATTGTATTTTTACATCTTCTTTTCATGTTTTTTTTTCACAACAAAACAAAAAACGGTTTTTGTTAATAGGAAATTCCTTGTTAAGTTGATCAACGTGAATTGTTGAGATTTTTTGAAACGTTAACAGGTCAAACGACGTTGGTCATTCTGTTCTGTTGAAAGAGTTCATTAAATGTATCGTTTCGCTCTAAAGAACGAATTGTGTACCAGCTGCGCTGTTCTCTCCATTTTCCCTTTTATCGATTGTATCCATCAACCAATCGAGTTCTACGTATAGATCAGTTGGAGTTTACTGACGCCACGGTTTCAGTTACCTTATATAAGTCCGATGCGTTTAATTTTAATCCCCATACAATGACCTATGAGAAATAAAACGACATCAGAACGAGACTCTTTTCTGACGTAGGGGATAATGATAATGTTTCATTTTCCCCGTGTGGTATTGATCGCGATTTCGCCAACACGATCGGCCTTGGCTTGGGTCTGCCAGTAATAGAGCCAAGTCTGGATGCAAGCCTCAGGCGTTGGACGGTAAAATCTGTGTGACAAGCCGCTAGTCGGCCATTGTGGAAACAGAAATGTGTTAAGAGACTCGGAATGGTGTTATGTTGAAGCATCCAGATGTCACTGTACTAAAGCTGCCACACTTGGCCGCCATAACTGTGTGTCCGTGACCAGATCCCTTGCCCACGTACCTGTGTCTTGGTGACATCTGGCTCCACTACTGTACAAATGTGTAGCTTCAGGTGGATAGCATAACGGAGCAGCGTGTTCGCTTGGACAATCATACCAAACGTTCACCTTTCAAAGACGCTTCACAGCTTTGCATTCTAAAGCGAAACAAAACCAGTGTCTTGCGTTGGTATAATGTTAACATGGATCTAATGACGAGTTGTGATAATGGATGTAGATTTGAGAACAGCTTAAAATCAACGAAACGATTTATATGTGAGAGACATATTTGCATTGTTGATTATAGCACTTTGATAAAAGCAGGGCGGATGTTTGGACTGGTCAATACAATTTCGCAAATCTGAGAGCAGCGGTTGAACGTGGTGCTTTGAATGGCATTACCGAAGTGATTGGCAGAAGAAAATGGTCTGATTCTCAGTTTGATCGGCACTGATAATTAGTACTCTGACAAGAAGAAACCACAATTTTAAGATCTGGGCAATATTGTATTTGGATTGCTCATGTTGACGTGATTCGGTGTGGGGAAATGTAAACATTCTAAGGAGAACGTCGTGGGCAATATAATGCATATACGTTTCCAAACGAATAAAATGGACGACAGCATCACTATAATAGTTGTGAAGGATGGACGAAATTCATAACACATATTTGTAATCTAGTGTTGTGGACAACTGTGGTCTGTATGCTACGTTCAACTATTAATTACGTAATTCGTGTTGATGCCAAGGTAGTGTAATTCATTAGTGATTAGAGTTAGGTCACATTACTCTTCGTTGTCATATTAGGTTTTAGCAATAGGAGTTGAGTTATAAATTACTGTTAGTTGCACTACTGAGTTTTGCTACTTTAACGAGGTATGGCTTACTTCTAGTTGATGTATTACGTCATAGTAATTTGACGAGGATTATTATTTATTACAGTTGGGTTTCAGCATTAGGAGTTGTGGCGTATTTAATTGTATTTTTCCTGTTAACTTTTGGCAATAGGAGTTGAGACATATAAGCTTTAGAATTGGGAATTAAGGAAAATATTACCGTTCATTAAACTATTACCTTTTAGCAATATCACTTGAAGTACAGTTGACTTTCAGTATTATATTGTTTCAGTGATAGATGCGTATATCTTCAAGTGCTGTAAGAGTTCCATTATATTTTAGTGGTAGAGGTATATATTCTAGGTTACAGTACTCAAATCAGAAGACTATCTCTCGGTAGATTTCTAGATGAGTTTAAAGACTAGTGTCCTGTTAAGTCAGCCTGAAATAACGAACAGCTTGTAACTGAGATTATTTGAAGATTTGACGTGTTTGTCTTACAGTGTTACTCTGGGTACTTACATATTGCCCACATTGCTACTTAAGAACAAACAACACCAGTGCATCAAGTGAAGGATTACGTAAGGATGTGTAACTAGCTGTTGTGTATTCTCACCTTTAGATGTTTGTGATAGAAGTTAAAACATAAATATATTACTGCTCAAGAAGACATCTTTATCAAGTTAATGGAACATGAGACATGGATATACGGATGATTTTAAACCGTGTTGGTGTTCGTAGTCCAGATGATCCATAACTCGCTGCTCAGGGTGGATTTCGTGTATGGTGATCATCTGTCGGTTATAAATAACAATACTGATTGCCATGGTTGTTCAAAAGGCAGGTCTAACAATCGTGTCATACGAGGTAATCATCGCTGGACCTCAGATATAATATCAGTGTTCACATGTCTTCAAACATGCATGTCATACTTGGCAATTATAGTTGGTTCTAAGTAAT
Source organism: Melanodrymia brightae (assembly GCA_032273805.1). NCBI lineage: Eukaryota > Metazoa > Mollusca > Gastropoda > Neomphalida > Peltospiridae > Melanodrymia > Melanodrymia brightae. Next base: position 2,190 of record JAUTCZ010045443.1, on the reverse strand, counting down.
ACAATTCATAATCATGAATGTTCAAATGATTTATGAAATGTACGTGCTAAACGTGGTATTCGTCGCTGGATCAAAGTAATACAATTGATTACCATGAATATTCAATATGTGCGTGTTATACGTTGAAATCGTCGTTGGATCAAAGTACAGATAATATACCCGATTATTATGGATGTACAAATGTTTTATCAAATGTGTGTGTTTTATGTGCTAATCGACCTTTGATCAAAGTAATTCGACATAATCATGGATATTCAAATGATTTGTCAAATGTTCGTGTTATTCAGCTCTGGATCAAAGTAAACACACAGATTGTCACGGTAGATTAAACTGTTGCCTCAGCGTGCATGCTATATTCCGTGATCTTCACTGGACCACAGAAACAAAATCATTGCTGATAATCTTTGGATATACGTTAATTGATATTCGACCACTGTTGGGTCTAAGAGCATGATCTGTGAGCGAATCACTACCTCGCTGATGTCTGTCTGACCTCAGTCAAATAATTAATACGGGTGTTTTGATGAGCTGATATTGTTTTTCCTTAACCTATTGTGAACGTGTATATTGTGGCGAGCTATTCACGCTAGCTCTCGGTGGAACTGGCCGGTGCTAACGAATCTAACCCGGGCTATAGACTTGTTTAGGGCCGCTCGGCGAGTTATTGATGACTTATTAGATTTTCTCAAAACGCGGCAGCCTGGAAATAAGAAGTTAATCAGGAATACAAATGAGCGCATTGTTGCTATAGCAATCGGTATTTGGGATTCAATTTATGGCATATTGTTTAAAGAACACAGCCAATCCCATGGCGGTGTGAGGCTCGCAATAAAGAAGATTACGTTTCACTTTTATTCAGTATCATATGTGGATATATAAGTGGCCTTGATTGTTGTGCGCGCAAGTTATAGTGTACACAGGTGACATTTGGAATATATCTCAACAACATCTATACAGACTGAGTACTATTCTGTGCTCATCTCAGCAGCAAAGCTGGAGTTACCGCTGCACCAAAGAAACTTTAAAACCATGGCCTGGCTGTTTAAGAGGTTTGTATTAAAGTTATATCAACCAGTTAAACATAAGTAGGCACTGACCAATGATAAAACAAATTATTTATATAAAAAAAAACAAGCTTACCATGCAATGCCGGTGAAAATAATATGTTTCAGAGTTGGTGGTAATGGTGTTACATGGACATTCATACTCCTCCAACGAGTTATTATTTGTTGTAGATAACTTTAGATAAAAATAAGGTTTGTTTGTTTAATGACCCCACTGGAACACATTGATTAGCGATTATTGGATATCAAGTGCACCGTTATATCAACACTTGGTCACAGAAGAAAACCGATGTCGCTACTTTTCTACGAATACCAGCAAGATATCTTGTATGTGCACCTTATAGACAGGAAAGCACTCACCACCCACGGCCTTTGATAGACAAGTATTGGATCACTGGTTGGAACGGGAAATAACCCAACTGGTTCCTTCAGTAGGATCGATCATTTTTCGACCTATCGAACCTCAGGCGGATGCTCTTGCCCTTAGCTAATCCTAGCTCCTACTAACTTTAGAGTCTTATCACTATCACCAAAATGACCAAAGGTACAACTTTGTGCGATGACATCTTTAGACTTCACTTGAAACATTATTACAACAGATCTGTCTTCAAAGAGTAGTGATTGGATGTTCCAGAGACAGCCTCATCTTTCTGCGCTTGTCTTGTCAAATACATTGATAACCCAGAGCGAGTGATCCGCAAGGCGCAATGGGTAGATGTACTTCCACTTACACCGACCAGTGTCCACAACTGGTTTAACAAAGGCCGTGCTATGTACGGCCCTGTTAGACTGTAGGAAAATGCATATAAACCATCCCTTAATATTTATCAAATATGAGTAGCAGATTTCCTCTATTATACTAATACTAATTTCTGTCCTGAACAAGCAGTCGACGCAGCTGGACTGCGTGACTATGACATACGTGCTTGAACCACAATTGACCTCTCCGTAGAAAGTGACTGACAACCAGGCTCGTCCAATAATTGTGCGAGTTTGACAAGATGCTTGCGCATCGTCTTGCGGCAGCCATTACCTTGGACAAGCTTCAAGTTGTCTAACCATGACTACAGTGTTGTCGAAGCACGATGTTTTGTTTTATGGATATTATTAACTTTATACTCAACGT
>JAUTCZ010045432.1:0-12070 GCA_032273805.1 Melanodrymia brightae | reverse complement strand
CCAATGTGGATAATTTCTCAGTGAGAAATTATGATATTTATTTCCCCTAGTAACAGTGCCCGCTGGGGTAATAAAAATCATTATTATACTAAATCGCCAACGTCAAAATGGTAAAATTGTTTATTGTGTATAATATTTTAGTAACACTTAGAATGATTCCAATACCTAATCCAAAAGTTGATCTTGGGTAAGTTTTGGTTTTTTTAACTGTACACGGAAAACAAACTTTATCATCTAGGATTTTGCATTAGGTTCTCTTTTTTGGAGTAGGGTCTACTGTAGGTTCATGTGTTATATTTTAGTTTTAATCTTGTTACCCCTCCTAAAATATTTAAAGAAATCGCGCTGTTGTTAAATAAGAATGCTTTATAAAATTAAATAAATTATACTGTTTGAAAAAGCAAAAATAAAATTGGTAAAACTAATTGGAGATGCAGGGCATCGATCCTCGTACCTCTCACATGCTAAGCGAGCGCTCTACCATCTGAGCTACATCCCCATATTAAGTAAAGCTTATAGAATTGCATCGTTAAACTCCGTTTAACGGGCTACCCCTTATGGCGGTCAATTTATAGATTAGCCTACTCATGCGTCATAATTGTGAAATAGCCTCTGAACGTTTATAATAAAAAAATTTAGAAAGTTTTCACCAGTTCATGAATGTTATAACCGCAATGAAAGAATACCTTAACCAAATAATGAATGACTTATTTCTTTTAGGTTCATCGAGGTATGAGCAAAACAAAACTTCCGCAAACTGTGTGAATCGGCTTCCTTCAACATGTTATTGCAGTGCGAAAAAACATATAATAATTATATGTAACTGGAAGATCGTGTCTTCGTCGACGTGCCTTGTGAGCGGGTTGACGTGGACTCGGTCTTGCATGCATTTTCCCACTGTCGTAAAACGAAATTATTCATTTATGATGTTCAGTATGTTTGGCACTAATTTTGAACTAAATGCGTATAATATTATTAAGATTATATTTGGAATTCGTTATAAAGTTGGCAATAAGGTGTTGACATTGTAAAAGGCTAAAATGCCTGCAATGAAATTGTCTTTTTCGGACTTTTATTAACAATAGATTAGAGTGAGAATATTCAGCAGCCACATAGAAGAGACAAGTTCTTAAGATGCTGGTGTTTCGAAGACGTCTTTGCATGACATAATACCCAGATATATGATATGTATAACATATTGTTGCGACTAAACCCTTGATTTGATTTTAATGTAAAGCTGACCATACACACATTTGTTTTCAAACGATTGCGTTATAATGCGTAAAACATGCTGCATTTTGTGTTCAAGTTCAAGTTCTAGTATTTGTAGAAGACCATGGGCGTCACTTTGTGGAGGACAGGAGGGGACTTTTTGGAGTGGGGGACCAACATGCAAATGCCCCCCTCCCTATTCTTAGTATAAATAACACATTACCACGCAGTAAAGTATTGTATAACATATTACATGCGACCAGAATGCACCAGACATTTGTCCTGGGTGAAAGGTGGTTGGTCAAAAAATATTTGTCACAAACTGTTCCCACCCCGACTTTTCTTCCGAAAATGATGCCCATGTAGACGCTGCTGTATACATGTACATAACTTCCACTGCTTTTTAATTTAAAACAATTGCTTTCAGTTGGTCATGGAAACCTGGTATTCCAGTAAATCAAATAGAAGAGGAACCCGAACCTGTTTACGGTAATCATTTTCGTTTCGCTTTGTCTGAATAAATTGTTCATAGAAAACCTTTTTTCTTCTCTTTATTAAACAAACTTATCGGGCGCAACATTGGGTTTATATCACAGACTTTCTTAAACCTACCAGTCTGAAGCCCGAAGCATTAACCACTACACCACGGAAACCGGTCCACGATTTATTACAGGCACTTTAATATCTATCTTCCAGTGGTGCAGTGGTGCTCAACTGCAATAACAAAGGCCGTCTTTGGAAAAATGCCTGAAATTGTTAGTGCAATTTTATGTGGATGTACTTGTAAATATTTTCTAGTAGTTTGATACTTGAAACTAAATTTACCAACTGGAAATTCCGAATATAATTATGGCGGAACTAATGCATACGGATTTATTATCTTTTTCAGAAGACTCGATCATCCCTATTCAGAGTTATCTTTTGTATTTATCTGGCGCCATATTTTTAGATACAGGTAACATTTGGAATATATTTTGTGGAGCTTTAATTTGATCCATTTGTGTTGTGACCGTTAGTACATAACTACATGTATATATTATACGTAAACATTATATTTTTGAAATAACGTTTTAGTTATAGCATGCTTATATCCAATTAAGTTTCAAGCACGTCTGTCTGGATACCCAGTTCAGCTGCGTCGAATGAACGACCAGGAAAGAAGTCAGTGCTAGTATGAGCCAAAACCTGTTACTCCTATTTGATAAGCAGCAAGGGATCTTTTATATGCACTTTCATAGAGAGGACAGTATATATCGTGGCCTTTGTTACACCAGACCAGACTGGGACAAATCACAGTTGAATTTTTAACAACGCTAACACTTGTAGTTTCATTTTATTACTCAACACTTAGCATTCCTACCGGACTTGCATTTCTTTTACACCAGTACTGGGATTAAAAATCCCATGTGCCATGATTGGGATTCTAACCCAGTACCTACATGTACCAGTCTTAAACCCGATGCGTTAACCATTGAGCTACAGAGGCTGGTAATAATCAAGTTTTTGTTCATTACTGTACACATATAATTTTTCTTGTAGGGCTGGTGTTACTCTGTATGTATATTTCGAAGAGGTGCAGGGCTAAATATAAGAAAAAGACAACATCAATTCATCATAAACCACCAACAACAAATTTTAAGAAATTCTGGAAAAAATTACATCTTCCTGATATGTTCAAATCCAAAAATACCCCTCATTCTGTTAACGATATTGATATTAACAAAGAAAATATTTTGAACGGATTGGTGTCAGAAGAGGAAAAGCAAAATAATTGCTCAGACTGGGTTATGACGCCCAAGTTTGATGAATCTTCTTGTGATCTGATGTGGTACGAACAAGTGAGTATCGAGGAAACGAGCTGCTATGAAGAAATCACCGTCGACTGTCCGGACTGGGCCACGGTGGACTTCTCCAACCCTGACGAAACAATTACCACACTTTTCCCACCTCCAGCATTCGCTTTTTTAGATCTGTACCAAACCATGCCAACTATTTACGAAGCTTAGTCTTTTGAGTTGAGTTACGATGTTTTTATTTGATTGTAACCAAGAGATGATGCGATTGTTGGAGTGTCTGTGCAATGGAATGAGTGTATGTGATTACTCATGTGTTAGAAGGGGAGGGGTGGGAGTAGAAGGGGAAGGGTGGGAGTAGAAGGGGAGGGGTGGGAATAAAAGGAGTGGTGTATAGTTTCGTTCGAGTGTGTGTGGAGGGGTGGGGGTCGGGATGCAATGCATATAATAATACAATTACTTGTTATTATACTTGTGAAAGATTCTATGATATACATACAACATAGGCCTACTTGATATTTACACTTACATGTGAGTTTGTTCTTTACTATTATAAAAGTATTTTTACATGTATTATTAAAGTATAATAAGATATTTGGTTTGTTTTATATACGTTGTGACGGCTGTGAGCATTAGATAACAGAAGTGGACCACAAACAGTCAATCGTAATCACTTTTTAAGAAACAATTTTAGCATGGGACGAGTCATTTGAGCACCAACAACCTGCACTTTTTTTTATAGATATCACACGCAGTATATACCATATTTAAATTTATAAAACATTGAATACACTGGTATAGAATGGGAAAGTATACCTTGCCTATAGACTTTTGTAGTACATACCATATTTAAATCTATGCCATTACTCAGGCCCGTAGCATGTGGGGCGTAGGTCGACCTCCCCAACCTACCCCACCCCACCCCTACCGGCGACTTTTTTTTTCAATATTAAAAAAAAAGGTTTTATATATCGCGCACTCACTTGACGTACTTCGTGTGTCACCATAAGCCTAAACGACCAACCCCTCTCAAAATCCTGGCTACGGGCTTAAATATTTCGCATTATGGAGGCCAACTGAATTTGTATTTCTAATACAGATTCAATACCGAGTCACCATGTTCATTTTCAAGAATATTATTGTTTAATACTGAATAGACATACAAAAATATGAAAGTCATAAATTCTAATGTTGCAAATAAAAAATAATACAATTCATGTGTATAGGTTGTTTATTATTTCAAGTTTACATGTCTCTTCCTTTCCTAAATGTAATAAGGCTGTACATTAAAATAGTACAAAATATATCCTCCTGACAGACTAGTAAATTATGTAATGTTTAGGAATGACCATGTGAAGAAAACCGACATATGCACAGTCTACATGTTACAAAATAGACATACAATTCTCTATTTTTAAAAGTCTTCACATTAGTAGCTAACAGGGAAATAGTATTCCATTTTGAACAGCGGGTGCTATTATACAGCACACAAGGAAAACATTGGCATTCCATGTCTTTAAAATATTAATACATTCACCAGTAATCTTCTCAGCTATTTAAAAAGAACAAATACATGTATTTTTCGAAACAACCTGTTAGATAAAGAATAAAAAATACAGGATACTCTCCAAGTGTCTTGTGATATCATAATTTATCAGTACGAGTTGATAAACGTATAAAATCTGGGCTCACTCAGGATGAGATTTTCTTTGTCAATTTAAAGAAATTTTCTGTATTTTTTAAAATATTTAAAAAAAAAAAAGTCTAATTTATACAAAATACTGTTAGTCAATGACCAAATTTTGTAGCCAAACTTTTAATAAATTAACCATTGGCTATCTACAGGGTGAGCCCTGGATTTTTATCAACAAGTGCTGATAAAATATATAAAAAAATCATGATGGTTTATTCTTTTTATCATTCCGTCCAATTAGGATGATTATTAAGAGAAATTAAATGGAAATGTACAATTGTAATGTTTGGCTTATAACAATTGCGACATTATGAGGTCATGTTTAGAACTATCAGCTTTCTTGGTGATGAGCTTGAAAAATAGTCTAGACCAATCACGATAAGACATGATATCATAAATAATTAGGTCATCAATATCGCCTGTAATGGACGATAAACATATTTATTGCCCACCCTATGAGGTTAATATTTCAAACCTGTATATACTAGCCACACAACAGACCTACCAAAATGTCCTTTAAAATCATATAGCCATTACATAAAATATTATTTGACATATATGGCTCTGTTTATAATATGGTCATATCTGAGATTCGTTTATACCCAGGTTGTTACATAAAGTTTCAGTTATAACAGGTTCGATTTCTGCTATATCAACGAGTGTGTATCAGTAATGAGCTGCCATACAACTGCCTGTCAAGCACAACTTGTAGCAGGTCCTAACTTTAGTCTCTGGATGGGTTCAATATGCATTATTATGGCATAATTATGAACACATTCAAGGATATCTCAATGCAGATGGTAGACAAGTTGCAAATAATTGAGCAAAGTCAATTTAATTGCAAAATTAATGATAAATACTAAAATAAATGCCATTAAATTTGAGAAAATTCATGACGTAGAGATAAGTAATCAATATAGAGAGATAAAGTTTTTTATATAATGACACCACATTGATTACTAATCAGAGGTTATTGGATGTCAACACTTGGTCAGAGGAAACCTGATGCCACCACATAGGCTACTTGTCTTCAAATAACAGCAAGGGATCTTTTTGTGTGCATTTTCCCAGACAGGATAGCACACACCATGGCCTTTGATAGTCATGGATCCCTGGTAAGAACAGGAAATAACCTAATGGGTCCACTGAGGATTGATCCGTCAACCTATCGAACCTCGGGCGAACACTCTTGCGCTAAGCTACACCCCGCTCCTGTAATCAATTTAAACTGTTTTTCATTTAATACCATGTTTATGAAGTTAGATTTCATTTGTATGCCAAATGATATGATAGACTGGCTCTATAAACTGGTAAGAAATGAGTTTCGTTTATAATTCCATATTTAGCATGTATACTTCTCATGTTTTTATCATTATGATTGTACTTTGGTCAAACACACATGTATTATAGGCACTATGGAATCTTTATTATGAAAATATCTTATTGCTGGTCGGCTTTTTACACACTTGTTGCAACTCAATGTATACAGTTCATTATGCATTTTCAACATTGAGACCATAGAAACATCACTAGAAACATTACTATAATTTTTGGTATAAATTTCAAAAAATTTAATTGTGTCTTATTATTGCGAAATCGTTAGCAAAGAATTACAATACAAACAACACATACAATGTGACTAACTGTTAAAAATTATTTTGTCTTTTTTCAATCCGTTTCAAATACAATTTGAAATTTGATTTTGTTGACTATCTGCAATTAAATGCTTAAAAAGTACATCACTTATCTATATAAACAAGAAAGTTTATTGAATTTTCCATGTATATATTACCTTGATTCTTTTCAACTTCTATACAACCAAGAATAAAAGCGACGTTTAGTGATTCTCTATTGAGTTATGAAAGAATACATTACGCCACAAATTTCAAATTTTAATAAGTCATTTAATTTTGTAAATTAAAAAAAAAAAAAAAAAAATATTTTAAAATTATGCATTAAATAAACCAGTACATGGAAGATGTAATAAAAAGGGTTTAAAAGGTGATGTAAATTAAAATTGAACATGTTTAAAAGTTGAAATAACAAATGTATACTTGTAATTGTAAACAATACAACTGAGGCGAAGTCTCATAACAATCATATACAAGTGGTTTAAACAAATACATTAATTAGTCCGGTTAACTAAATAATTTATATCCTATAAAAGAAGAAAAACATGCTTGAGACAATATTAAAATATGCCTAAAACTACAAAACATGACTTGAGTCACGAATGTCAAAATTTCTAACATTTAAAATTTCAAGAGAGGTATAATCTGTATTAATATAACACATACAGCACAAGTAAAATCAAAATTAATAGTAAATGTACACAACAGTATTTTACAAAACATTAGTACCATTGTTTTTAAAACAGACTTGTAAAACATAATTTAAAGAATTTTCAATTGGAAGTTTAATAGATAATATTTAAAAGATGTCAGTTTGACAAAATCTGTCAAGAAAATAACTCTTTGGTTTTGCACAAAGAATCTATTTTCTTGATAATAGTTTTTTTTTTAAATTATTTACAAAAAGAACAGCTTCAAAATGACCTCTAAAATCAAAATTATTTACAAAAAAAGAATAGCCCCAAAATGCCATGAATTACAGTCAGACATTCAGTCACTTTTATGTAAAAAAGAAAGAAGAGTTAACTAATATAGTTTGTTTGGTAAAATAACCACAATGTTTGTACCATGGTTTTTATGTGAAAATAACAAAAAGTTCATATATTTTAATTGTTTTTGTCATTGATTTAAAAAATAAAACATTTTCTGAAAATACTAAGACCATACAATAAAATAATATCCATTCATATACCGTTAATTTATTTGTAAAAGTAATTTTACATTTCATGATTAGTGTACATGTATATCAAAATATACAACTTACTGATACAAACATATTTATTTTTTAAACAAAAAGTGTTATTACCATTGTAATTCACAATTGGATAACACTATAGAAATAGTAAAATTTGAAAACATGATAAAATTACAGAGAACAATTGAATTAAAAAAAATTCATTAAATTTTTTTTATAATAAACTAAATAAAATCAGTTTTGCATCACAAAATTATGGCTTCAAAATTGTCACCATAAATTTACCTATTCGTTCACAATTGTCGACATTTTGCTATTCGTACAGTGTGTGTGAAGGTCGGTTAAATCATGCAACCTAATTTAAATTCATCATTTCAATGTTCATAGCTTGATAAAGATAAAAGTTTAACAACTCCACTAAAACACATTGATTATTAATAGGCGGCTATTGGATGTCAAACGCAGTTATATCGACACATCGGTCACAGAGGAAACCTGCTGCCACCACATACACTACTCTTCTTCAAATAACAGCAATGGATCTTTTATGTGCTATTTCCCAGACAGGATAGCACACACGAAGGCCTTTGATAGACCAGATGTGGATCACTTGTTGGGAAGGGAAATACATAACCCAACAGATCCCCTGGGGAGCATCGATCCTTCGACCTATCGAACCTCAGACGGACATGCTACGCTATGTCCCACTCCCCTGATAGCTTGAATGCATTTAAAAATCCCAGTATTGTTGCCCATCGTCTTATCATGTATTGCCACAAGACGATCATATTATTAATCATATGTAAGTAATTATGGCAGGTTAATATTAAGTTATTGCATATTATGCACAGTTAGTATCCCACATTATACACTAATACATGGACATCTTTTTCAACCCTCCATGTACAACCCCCCAACCATTCCTCAAAGTAATCATCATTTTAAGGTACAAAATTAAGGTGGAAAGGGTATGTTTGAAAATTAGTACACTGTACGAATAAAAAAATACAGACAAATGTAAAAGACCCCCTACAACGTTAAATGTAAAATATTGAATTTCCAATGTAAAGGAGAAAGAAGATGTAATCGCAGGAAGTCCAGCCTGCACAGGACTACATGAACAATATAACTATCACAGACATTGTATGCATGCAACTGAAACAACTGGCTAAAAGCTACCAATGTATTAAAACAAATAATAGAACACGTGGCTACCCATAATCGTACAATCTTCTATACAACCATTCAACAATTGTTTAAAAATTTCATCTCCACATAAAGACATAAAATGAAAGTCGTTGATAAAACAACTGCAAAAATGCTAAATATTAAATTAGTTTATCATCCATGTGTGTTCTTTAGATGGGTTGTCTCAATCCAAGAAAATAATTTAGGCTCTTGTGAATATTATTGGAGATAAAACAACTAAAATAACATCAAAAATAGATGGAATATGCCCACTGTTTTGAAAACACATTGATATTAAAACATGGCATGAAATAGATAGCTTTATTGCTATATATTATTATTATTATTATTATTATGGGTGACAATTACATTTTAACACTTAAAATATTTATGCAAATGTGAAAACGTATGCTAATATTTGAGGATAGTAATCACTCCTGCACATTCTTTTTACAAGAGCTATTTTTCACTTCTGTAGATTTTACAAATGGCCACCATTGAATGAAGCAAAGATAGTCTAACTAAACACTTCTAGCCATGTGCTTATCATTTGCAAAATGAACCAAATTATGCAGGAAAGAATTTATGTTGAAATTTTATCAGATATTCACCCATTGACAATTTTCATCTCATCTTAGTAAGTTTATGTTGAAATTTTATCAAATATTCATCTGATATCGACAATTTGCATTTAATCTTGCACGGTTTTGCATCCAAATAGTTCTATTTTAATGTTAAGAATGTTATGTACAGTAAATGTTAATCAGGTTGCATCAAGGTTGCATGGAAAGCTATGCTGGTTAACAGATAGCATACATTCAAAGATGCAGATCCTATTAACACATATTTCCTATCATTCTTCCCTTAAAATACATCTGCAACATACACAAAATAAACTAACAATTATATACAAAAACTAAAAACCTTGTCAGACAAGAAAATAGTGCACATGCAGGTGCTGGATAGCAAAATCCACCCAAAAATACAAAATACCCATCATGCACCAAACATGGAGCCTATCATTAGTTTCCTCAAACAAACAAAACACTTCTTTTCTTGAATTGTTGTTACAAACTTTGAAATGAATATCACATACTTTAAAACAAATAAAAATATGAAAAAGTGTTTGCAGTTTTTTAAATTTAAGCAAACCATAAAAAATACCAAGGACGTCATCAGCAAATTTTGTACTGTATTAAATATTCTTAAATGTAATAGTATTTCAGCCATTTGTTCGTGTAATTAATTAAGTGAATGACAATTAACAATGCCCATTAATAAACCACTAAAAAGATTTAATAAGCATTTCCTTCACCATAAATATTAATCAATAGATTAACACGTAAATGGAGATATAAAAAGTTGTAAAACATTGAAGAATAATTATACAATGTATTATGCATTTAAAAAAAAAACAATTCCCCATAGTAAATTAAAATGTAGTGAATTGCATATGTAGAACAAACTGATATTTATATGCAAATAACCAGAACATGGAAAACATTTTATACACTTATTGGTTATATTTTATATTGTTTTGGTAGCAAATGGTTTTGTGTGATACAAACATATGCATATAAGCGATTTATGCTATAAACCGATACTCAAATAAGTGGAATCCCCGGTCCGGTGTAAACAAACACAACTTGTAACAGAGCAATGCAATCAATAATTGAATTTGCAGACATAAAAAGTTTGCATTCTCAGACACTAACTGCATTCCTTAATTGCTTTGGGGGTACAAGATGTTCTTAGTGGAACACGAGTAGGAAAATTCTACTGCCTGTCAAAATGTATTGGTGGTTTTCTCAAGAACATTTCAACTACTGAGTGAACTGAATTATAAATAATATACAACTGATCAACAAGATTGGTGGCAAAAAAAAATGCTAAGCACAATAATGGATTTAAAACAAGCCATAATGCATAAACAAGAAATTACAATAGATCATGTGACATATAAATTAATTCGTGAAAATACACCGAGATGCATCTGGAGTAGTCTTATCATTTTTATACCACCAGGCATAGGAAAATTACAATTCGTAATTAAAATTGTTGCATGCTAAATGAGAGAGAAAAAAAAGAAGAAAAAAAGAGTAATCTAAACATAAAATATAGCATTCACTGTTCCTAAGATACACAATACAAAAGAAAAGGCAAGCCGGATACAACATGCCCAAACAACCAGGATAAAAAGGCTATAACAAAAACAATCCATTGGTGTAAAAACTGTCAGTGCAGTCGTTGCACTAAAAGCTTCATTCAATTGCTATATATATACATATATAAAAACATGACTATTCTGCATATAAAATGTCACTTCCATCTAAACATGTACAAGGGTTTTTTTTTTATACATAAAATAGTTATATATATATTTCATCTTTGGGAGTTTACATATATAACACGATGCAAGGTTCAACTCTATATATAAATATTTGTATAACAAGGCTAAACCAAGCAGTCGGTCTAAAACAAAATCACAAAACTCAACAACATTCTCAATTCTCAGTACTTGATGACTTGCAACCATATTCGCCGCTCACCGTACAAATACATTTGTTTCCATGGAAACGTTGTGTCATCGTACATGGGTGACTCTAGTAGTACTGCGAAGTGGGACTGACCTGAAAAATAGACATAGATATATATTAATAATACAAACAGCCATTCATAAATGATTATATTAGTTAGAAATGAAAACAATTGAGGTAATAATTTTCTTTAAATAAAAACATTTCAAAGAATACACATGTATTGAATAGGCAATACAATGTATAGTGTGTGCTTTTTTGGATCACCACCAACTTTCAGATTAGTCAAACACAGAATTGAGAGGTTAAGGGGACTTACACATCCATGAATGAATTTCTATAATTACAAAATGTACTTTACAAAAAATGAAAAAATCAGCATACACAGAATGTTCAAATGTTTTTTATACCTGTAATGTTGGCCCAATGAAGTTGTCCATTGGTTTGTGTAAGATCAAAATAGGGTAGGCAGAAAAGAACAAACATTTTAGACAATGGATTTTTGGTGTATCATTGTATAATTGAGTAAACATTATACAATATAATATACTGTAAACAATATTTCCCTCAAAATGAAATAAAAACATTTCTATTGAAACAAAGCTTCACGAACAGTTTGATACAATGTATTAAACTGTACCCAACTGCTACTCATCATAATGCTAAGCGCACACCGGAGCGACAAGACGGTCTAGTCGGTGAGAACGCCAACTCGAAAAAAATCGGCTTTACTTGGCGGAACGTTTTTTTCAGCGCACACCAAGCCGACGCGATCGTCGGAGCTTAATAAAATTTTGCTGTAAATACTTTTGTGTTGTAAA
>JAUTCZ010045421.1:0-12070 GCA_032273805.1 Melanodrymia brightae | reverse complement strand
ATAAAAGACCCCTTGCTGTTTTTCGGTAAGAGTAGCCCGTGAAGCGGCGACAGCGGGTTTCCTCTGAGACCATGTGTAAATATAACCATGCGTCTGACGTTCAATAACCGCTGATTTATAATCGATGTGTTTCTAGTGGCGTCGTAAAATAAAACAAACTTTACTATCTACAGTAATTAGTTTGATATGTGCATAGAATGAAGTCGTTACCAAATTTGGCTAAATTAATATCACACCACCTTCTTGAGAGCAAGTTAGAATTGCCTACCAATAAGGACGCAATCCACGCAGAGTTATGTTCACATGATATCTAAACAACAAAACATTGGCATGACCAAATGCGTGTCTCTGCACAAGGCAGAGTCGAAGGGATATTGCGACAAAGCAGGAAGTGGTATGCTCTTTGTCATCTTCGCTATAGACAAAGTATACCATTCCATCTATTACTATACTCAATGGAGTCTATTTATTGATGGAAAGTCCGTTGGCTTGTGGAATAGCTGATGACACTTTCATTTCCTCTCTGTATTCCAAATGTATAAAAAAAAATAACATGTTACCCAAAAGATGTGTTTGAACCCATATAATTAAACAATGTGTATTGCTAAAACATATATTCTTTTCCGTTATGTAGACCATGTGTCATGGAATAAACACTCAGCCAGGGTGTTGATAAACAAACATTCCTTTCCTTTCTGTATGTACCTGAAGTGTCCTATTGACCGAGTGTTTAACACCCGATAGCTGCTGATTGAGCGCGAAGTACTGCATGGTTTGTTCTGTAGTTCATGTGTGTGGTAAAAAAGTGTCAGACACCCAAAACCTCCGATTAAACAGTGTCTTTAAACATGCGTTTCTTTCCACTTTGTGAGTCATGTGTCATAAAAACCATGTTTTTGACACCCAATTGTCGAATAGACGCCGTTTTAACAGTGTCTTGTACGTTGTATAGTATTATTAAAGGAAAACACCAGGGTTTGAAGACGGATGCCACAATACATACGTATCTAGTACGCTAATTGTAACACATGTCTGGCTAATGGAGCTTTTTATTTATAAAAATTTACATTAATTTTATTTACGTTTCATTACTTACAGTATCAATATAATGTATATTCAATGCGTTTGTAGTAGCTTAATAATTACGGTCCTTGAAAAAAAGTACAAATTAAGCTATATAACAATGTGGATTACAAAGCATACATAGGTTATGCATATATTAAGCAATATTGTAAGTTAATGTTTTCTATTAGCCATAAACATGTTTCAAACATGTATGGAGGGATCGATCTTCAAACTCGACAGTTTGCCTTTAAATAGACAATCGTTTCCTTACTTTCGAGTTCAATCGATAAAAGTTGGTTTGTTTAACGACATCACTGTAACGCAATGCTTAATAATCATTGTCTTTTGTATGTCTAACACACGATTATGTCGACACATGGTCTCCGAAACAATCCAGCTGCAGCCACATTGGCTACGCTTACCGTCTTTTACGTGCATTTTCTCTTAGGCATGATGGTACATACCACGGCCTTTGATTAACCAGTCGTTGATCTCTGGTGGGAACGAGAAATTGCCCAACAGTTCCCCTTAGGAGGATTGATCCTTCAACCCCTCTAATCTCAGGTGAACGCTCTTGAACTGAACTACGTCCCGCTCCAAGTTCAATCAAATGCAAATTCACGCAAAAACAACAACAGAACAGCTTAATACTATTTGCACGTTTTATTTGGTCAACAAAAGTTGATGAACTGCATGATGTGGTTTAAGTTTGTACAGAGGATTCTAAGATGGTTAGACGCTACATACGTGGTTTTGAGCAAAGACAAATGATTTACAACTAATATTATATTTGTTGAGCACTTTAAAATACATGTATATATATGCTACGTTGTTTAAATACTATAAATTATTAATATAAATAAGAAAACACACCTTTGGACAAACACAGATAATGAAATACAGAAAATGAGTAGTTTAAAGACACAATGCCTAGTTTGAAGACGAATGCCACCGTACTTGCAATTTGTAGCATATTTCTGAATAATGGAGCCTTTTATATTATTAAAATAAACATTTACTTATATTTTATTGCTTACCATATTAATATAATATGTATATATCCAATGTGTTTCTGGTCATCCAAATGGTTATTATAGCTTAATGTGTACTTTTGCCTAAAATAATTTGTCACGTTCCAAATTTTGTAGACAAAAGTTCAAGGACCATATTAAACTACTACAGACGAATTGGGTATAACTACTAGTATATTGAATCAATCTAAGCAATAAGATGTAAGTAAAAGTTAATTTTAATAATAAAAAAATACTCTATTACAGATAGCATTAGCTTCGCAATCACAGTGGCATTCGTTATAAAACTAGGCATTGAGCCTTTAAATGAAGTGTCTTGAGTTTAAGTTTGGTAGGTAGCCAAAGGTTTAACATTTTTAACATTGTCAAAATATAAAACCGTATCTCCGTACAAGTGTCCAGAGACTTTATACAGGCTTGAACCACCGACTGTTTTTAAAACCAGTGATGACACTGTGTGTTCGTAAAAAACGGTCATAACCTTCTCCACGTGTGACATCCATTTTAAACCCTCACCAGTTCTTTTAATGGATCCAATTTAAAGATAGGGTAGGGGGCCCTATTATAGGTCCTCCGCTACTAAATTTCAAAAGTTGTGTATTTGTTTTGAAACAATGGACCTTAAAATTCTTTACTTGGCCGTAACAATTTCTAATAGTTTATACCTGTAAAATGAACTAAGTGTTGTATACAATTATGATTCATTGCTGATATCAATATGTTATACAAACATCCCAAATATGAGTTATCGCTAAGTTAGATTAGCGCTGTTTATATCCACATGGTAAAATCACGAAGCGTATTATTTCCCTGTGAGATGTCGCATGGTTTAAATCAAAAGGTATCACGTGGTTTACAATAAAGCAAATTAGCACTTCACCAGCACTATAATTGTACATAAAACTTTAACTCTATACAGAACCGCAAACGAAACGCAAAGCCTTTTTAAAGTGTGTGTCATAGTCAACGAAGGTAATGATAATCACATCAGACACTGACATTGAGTCATTCCGAAAGAGAATCATCCGAGTAGGAGGTGACCACTTCCACTTACTTTCATAATTATATAAAATAATTACATATACTTTAATAAGGTATTTACATTATTTTATGTTATTTACACTATATCCGTCCCATATTTATAAATATATGTATAAACTTTCGTTTGCTTTTCTAATGTGGTTCCGTATACATAATAATAATAATAAATATTATTATTATTATTACAACTGCGTGTTTTTGTTTGGTCATTCTTGACGTACGCGCGCACGCACCCAGTGATACATAATTATGGATATATACAAACAAGCAAACAAACAGAAAAAGAACAATACAAGAACATAGCAACATAATGACTACATAATTATAATACGACTGCTGATTAGACAGATGAATATTAAGTAATCAATAAATGCAATACATTCTAGTATCTGTGTAACATGCATCCAGGTGTAATAAAAATACGTATGTACCAGAAATCATTATTCTAATTCTAAAACTGGTCGTAAAGCCATCAATATAAATGGTGTTGTTGTTATTAATTAATTAATTTGGAACATAAATTATTATACTGAATAAAGTTAGTTTTTAGTGGACAGCTATTCACATCATTTCGTTCTATCTTCATATAATTATATAAACGCTTTCGGGCCGACGAACAAAACGAACATGGCCATTTATATATATTATTATTTCTCAATTCGTGTCGTAATGTGTGTATCTTTAGTTTATACACTCATATACGTGTACTGCAAAAATCACATAAATATATAACATGTTGTCATCATAGATTGCTTGTTCTTTTCCAAAGATGTTGTTTTAAAAAGTTTTTAACCAATGTCACTGTAAATTATATCTATAAACGGTAAAACGAGCATTATTGGAGTGTCTGTAATTTTTGCGATTTTCGCGTTTATCATTAAACCGCAAAAAGCACCATCACGTGAATAATTACTATCAATAATAACCATTAAAAATAAATTCGAGGATATTGCGAAATTTTACAGCCGCAAATAAAATTATTACCCATGCACTTTGCAGTAGTTAATCGACGGATAAATCGAACAATATACATTCGCTGCTCTAAACTCTAGAATGATGTACATAAAATGGGAGAAAGTACTTCCTATACAAACAAAAATCGTTGTTAACAAACTACATTTAATAGTCCATTTGAGTTCGATATATAACCAAAATCATCTGTACATGTATTTTAGATAAGTAAACAATAAGCACTGTTCAAATAAACCCTTTTAAATCTAGAATATTAGTATATAACATACTAGTATATATGAAACAACCTCTGATCTAGGCAAAACGATGGTTGTAAAACCTCAATTTTTATACAGACTGCTTCATACATAAACAGTTAATAATCCTTCCTAAATGTACAACATACTTCATCGATCTTTGATATTAATAACAATCTCCTAACGTTACATCACAGCTATCAACTCCATAGATATATCCACCGGAATCACTCCGTCTTTGGTATCACGTTTCATATATCTGGTTATAATATATCATTATATAGTTAGAAAACCGCACAATAAATAAACCAATAAACTACTATATAAAGCGGAATCAGTCATACTAATATTATAGAACAACCACTTCTTCAAATGTATATCACAAGAACCGTACACTCGAGCTAACTAAGAAATATTGATATGATGAGTCAACATCTCGCTTCCATTTGATACCATAATTATAATATTTAATATTTTAAACGGATACCGTAAATTAATTATTTGGGTGTTAAATTTGATATTTTCTCTTCAGATACCCAATACAATATTGTCTCGTTGCATCAGCATGGTATTCAGTAGTTAATGCTGCTGTATCATTATCCACAAACAAATTCGTCCGTCCGTCCGTGCTTCCATCCAAACATCCATTCAGTTCCACACACACAAACAAACAAACAAACATTTTCACAATTTGATTGTCATATACGTTATATCTTACATGTACACTGTATATAAAAAGAATCATTCCAATTCATTTACAACTTAACAATAAATTCTAGTACGTTTCCCACGCGATGCTATATAACGTGCTTACTATTTTGACATCCATCCACTACCATCTTTAACTATAATTTCATTATCTGCTTCAAAATGCCACTGTTATTACTTTAAATAAATGGAAAACAAAATAATTTATACAACGGACGATGCGTCGTTAGTGTGTTCCTCTAAGTTAGCACTAAACTTTGACTTAAAGCTCGCTCCTCCATAAACACGAACGATCTAAAGTACTGTTTACAAGTCAGTCAGTCAGAATCAAAGACCTCTGCTAGTCATTCCTTTAAGACAATGTTTTTCATTTTCTCTACTTGACATGTTAATGTTCTGAGTTTTTCTTTCAATTCAACATTTTCTCGTTTCACAGAATCATCGATTATATCCTGATGAGGGGACACGTTTTCCGACATCCCCATCTGAGCTTGCTGCAGTCTTCCGCCAGAGTACATGTCATGAGTTCTTGACATTTGCCCGTGCAACACATCAGCATCCAATCCGCCTACATTAGCTGCCTGTTCGTCTTGCTTGTTCAATATGACTTCATTACTTACCATGCGCTTGTTTCGACTAGTTGTCAGATCCGCAGGGGCTTGCAATGGATTGGCGCCATTATAAATATGACCTTGACTGGCGAACACAGGGTGGTAATACTCGTATGGTGACGCCCTGTAGTGGTTTTCCTGTTGCCCAGTATATCGATGATAACCATTGTCCATAACAGGGGCCTTGTCTGCGAACGCATTGTTGATTGGTGGAAGATGTCCACCATTGGTGTAAGCATGAGGATTATACTGTTGGTTATTTGAACCCCACGACATGGCCATGTTGTAAGCTCCGTATCCAGAATGATCGCGACGTGCAGGAACATGCGCAGATTCCGACCTCGAGTCTTCATCCGTCAGGCTCCGGTCGTGGTCGCTGTGACCGTTTTCAGTCATGAGGTGTGCATTCTGTTCATCGTCATCATTGGTGCTGCTTATGGCGAGCATAGACACAGGATATACACTGTCGCTATTGGCTTCGTCATCCTCTTCTTGTTGACTTGACTGAGCTGCTTGGGCGGCCTTCACTTCCCTCATGCACTGAGCTCGCTCCTCTTGTGTCAACAGACTCTGATCTAGAGGTATCCCAAATTTGCTCTTAATAACTGAGACTTCTTTTCTGAGGAGTGCGTTGTCCTCCTCCAGGTAGTTCACCTTCTGTCGGATGTCAATCTCCAGCTTTCGTTTGTTTTCTCGAGATCGTTTTGCAGCCATGTTATTCCTCTTTCTTTTCTCCCAGTATTTGTCATCTTTCTCATCAGGTGGTATGATTCTTTTCGCTCTTCTCTGTATCAGCTTGGGCATGAAGTGTACACTGTCGACAGAAGACTGGTCTGGTAGCCACGGTTCCGGCTCCGACGTGTAGTGTGGGTGAGTCATTTCCATGACAGTCTGCTACTCTGAAAATATCAAACACCAGAGTTACTTGTAAGTCGTTAATAATTGAGCGTCTAAAGTATTCGATTCTCTATAAGAACTTGCTGGTTTGGTGCCGTATTGTATTTTTGCACGTAATACATAGATAGCCGTAATATCATCATTTGGACACAGTTATCGCATATTTAGTTAGTTAAAACTTATTTACCTGCTAATTAATATCCAATTGGTTTGGTGTATGCTCTTTTAAAGTCTAATTTATGTAAATAACTTTCTTTAAATGTCAATGATCAATGTTATTATCATTCACTCATTTGGTTAAATGCCTGGGGCTCTAATTCAGTCACGGGCATTTTACAAAATGCCTGAATATTTCAGTCATTTTGCCAAATGACTGATTTGGCACATTGCCTGTATCATAATTTTTCATATTATGGTCATTCTCTGGAGAGCTAACTCTTAATGTCTCATAACGGAATATTGACCATCAGCTCAGCTTAGGTGTCATCTTGTCCAAACATTTTCTGAAATCTGTAAATAAAGCCTTTGTAGAGGAAACACACACGCACGCACACACACGCACCCAAAAATAAAAAAATAAAAATCCATTTGACGTTACTTGACGGCTGCCTTGACTGCCTGCCCAAAGACAGAAGTTAATTTTAGTATGAGAGAGAAACTCCGCTGCTTATTACTAAACTGCAAGGGATCTTTTATTTAATTCCTTGTTTACTGTAGCAAGACGATGGATTTAGTTTTTATGGGGTGAGGTTGTTGGAGACGGTGGTAAGTATGGTATAGATGAGAATGCAACACATTTGAAGATGGAAACTTAGCTAAAATAAATTTAAATATTGAACAAGGAAACGGATGAACTAATGAAAAAGGCAAAATAGAATAAGTCTTCAGAAAAAGTATTGCTTTTCAATTGAAAAAATTAAATAAACTAAAATTACACGAACAATCGGCGATAGATTTGTTTATGGGATGGACTCACTTGTCCAACTCTCGCATTTAACACTAATCTTAGCAACTTGAGCAACTCTTGTTCCCACCGTTTGTTACCAGATCTAGCAGTCAGATTCAGTATCGGCTATTATTACACATACAAAACAAAACAAAACAGTACTGTTACAGTGCAATGTCAGGGGCCGCGGAACAAGAGCGGGGGCTGTGGCTCCCAATCTTCAGACTTTCTGACCATAATTAAACAAAATTCATACATCATCCCCTGCCCATTTCACTCCCCGCCTCCACGTTTTACCGCGCCCCGCGGTCTCTTTGCATGATGGTAAATACATGCATACAACTCAGTGTCAAATGGTCAGTGTCCGAAACAAGTCGAATCTAATCGGTCATGGATTCGCCGACATTTCATGCAATTATCTGGTAAATTGTGGACTTCATACTGCGGTTAACGTATGAGCTGTTTCGTTATGTAACGCACGGATCTGATTATATCCTCAAATCTACATATTTACGCTGGCAAATCACCAACAATGCTTCATTTAGGCTGGCTTTTTGTTGACACATGCATGGCAACCAATCAATTATAATTATTGTAAACTTGATGAAGTATCTATTACATTAACGTTTACCTGTTTTAACAATAATTGTTTATTTAACAAATAATATAATCGTTTCTGTATGCTTTAATAGCGTATTACAAACCAAATACCGATCTGCCTCCATGCGAAAAAATAATCTGTGGCTTTTGTTTTTGCATATTATTATCCAAATCTCTACTTTATCTATTACCACTTTGAAACAAAAAATATAATCTTCTATATTTATGTTTTACTTCAGTGCAAACTGGATGATAAAGCAGGCGTCTGAAACGTACTCTAAATATCAAAATAGGTTTTATTTGCCTTCAATTTATACATATACAGAAACAGTTACTCCTCCCACACTTAAACACATTTGAAACTTCAATAATTTTGTTTTGAGAATTGTAAAAAATAAATGGCAAATAGCTATTAATTTACCTCAAAATTATATTGTCGGGTAAAACCTTTAGAAAGGATATTGCTATATTATGAAATGTGTCTTATTTCGATAACAATAATTATTGTGATGCATGAAGTTATATAAAGTAGCCAGAGTTTTGGAAACAAGCGATTAAATATTTCTTTTTTATCTAATAAACTATACAATATTGTTCTATAATTATATGTATCTTTAATATTACATGCGCACAGGAGATCGACAGTACAATCATTAATAAAATTGTTTTTAGATAAAAGATAAAGTTTGTTTGTTTAACAACGCCACTGGATTGTTTTTAGAAGTAGGATGTCATGTCTTCCGGAAGGTAAAACAAATAATACAGATTCTCTTTTATGTGTTGTGTATATGCGGGCTTTTTTCTGTCTTTTTTATGCCGCAAATGTTGTTTGTAATATATGTATATCAAATGTAACAATGCCAAAAATTACTAAAAATAAAGATTTAAAAACTTTTTTTTTTAAATTTAAAATAAAAAGTCAGATTAAATAAAACACGATCATATAGCTGAGGTGATTAAACTAATAGTAATACAATGTATGGGTTTTATATATTTTATTTTGCATTTTAAAATCACAAAAAGATAAATGAATAAAATAAAAACTGTTTAAACATTTAAAAATAAAGTTATTTAGATAACACACAATAAAACTGAAAAATTTAAGAGACATTTTAGTTTTTCAATTCCGAACAAAATGAATATTTATTGCCAGGCCTAGAAAATTATAATACACAAAGCTTGAATCAGAATAATTGGCGTATGCTAAATCCACAACAGCTGATAGAAATCGAGATAAAATAGTGGGTCTGTTTTTTCCCCTCGAAAACATTACGGCGAAATAGTGATTGGTACAACATACATTATTGATTCGTTAACACAAAGATGCGAAGCAAAATATTGCTCGTAGACTATTCACCATTGTAATTAACACAGCACAAATCTATAGTCTTATGCAACATCCCTGGCATTGACATCGCTCTTTTATGCGGATATTACCGTCTCCGGCGTGTCCAATTGTTAGCCCTGTTCAAATCAATTCTATTATATCATATTTGTGTCCAGAACATGAACCTTTTGACGCATGACGCCAGCCCATCATAATAACTGACAATCACGTCGTACATAGGAGATCAAGTAAATTAAGACCAGGATTCACAGAAAACAAACTATAGATAGTCTGTTTTTATAATGCTGGACAGTAGAACATTCATTGCATTTGCAATAGTTTAAGGTACCTTGTCCAATGAAGGTTTAGACACCCACGCCCCAAAAATGTATGCATATTTAACACACTTACCGGCCTCCGTAGCGCAGTGGTTAATGCATCGTGTTTAAGATTGGTAGGTACTGGGTGCGAATCCCTTTCATGGTATATGGGATTTTTAATTCCAGTACCGACTCCAACCCAAAGTGAGTGCTCAGCAATGCTCAATGGGTAGGTGTACTTCCATGTATACCGACCAGTGTCCATAACTGGTTTAACAAAGGCCGTGATATATGTAGAGTCCTGTCTGTGAGAAAGTGCATATAAAATATCCATTGCTACTTAAATATGAGTTGCAAGTTTCCTCTCTCATACTAATACTAACTTTTGTTCTGGATAGGCAGTCGACCGACGTGCTTGAAACTTAATTGGATATAAGCACGTAAATACATAACTAACTAAAGTTTAACGCACAGTTCTGCTTATGCTATTATACCCCACCCCACCCCTAAATAGGCCTATCTCGTCCATATAAATAAACAACAATAATAAATTTCTCTTATACAGTAATTATATAAATAATCGTTAATATCAAATTTAACAAGGCGGAAGCTAAACAAGATATTTTGATTAGGCTTTTAGACATAACAAATTGTTTTACGTCGTAACATATTTTTTTTATAAAAGTATGCCTTCTTTTTAAATTAATTTTATAATTGTTGATAAAGATTGTCTAATACTTCTATAATATTCTTACCTTTTTGTTGATTCTCTTTCATTTTAAAAAATAAAATATAGTTTTGTTATAGTTTTGTCTGTCATATTCCCATTCAAGTGGATAGGGCTAATTTTACGTGTTGGAGGTACTGTTATTATTGTATTATAATAATATTTCTTTGTTTTTAATCTGCATACATGGTGAGACGGATAACATTAAACAGTGCGTCTGTTAATCCAGGTGTCATGCTCTCTATATTTAAACCAAGTTTCTCTCCTAGTAATAGTATACATTCATAATATTACATCACCATCAATAATATTCTCAGTGGGTTGCCATTTCGTTTCGGTTTAAAAAATGTTAGTATACACAATATTTTATTACAACATTCTCTGCAAATACTAGTATGTAGTAATAACAATAATTCCGATAACCGCTAATTATTGATTTCTAAATTATACATTACCAATTTATAAAACCTGAGGGGAAAAACCCCAAAACATTAGGCCTATTATAGTCTAAACGTAACATTAAGAGCCAAAATACAATATGCACGATAATACTACTTTGATATCGGTTTGGTTACGTTTCTTTAATTGTACTATTTATCTCCTTGCACATAAAACGACATTTATTACAACAATGTATTAAATATGATGTAATAATATAATTATATAATAATGGTTAGATAATTATGAAGTGATTGATTTTTATTAAAACTATACGTTTTCTTCAAGAATAATATAAATTGTGTTTCTATTTCTCTGTTTAATTGTGTATTCGCTGTATCTTAGAGTGTGGAGTTAATGTTGTACTAACTTAATAATACAACTTTTATCAGTACATGTAGATGTACTTTTAACACAGCGTACTACTATTTAACAATAGCATTCTAACACAGTTATACGGACACTTTTAAAACGACGGAGGCACTGATGTAACATATAACGGGGCTTGTCAATATTAATTTCACATTTGTCCAGCGGCAATGTTCCCGTACAATTCTTTTATGGCCGGTCACTAGTGAAACGTTTTCAATATTGATTATTCTTTTCGGAATCTATTAACAAGCCACTTCCCACTGTTGTAGCTTAACAACCGATTAGATAATAACAGTGCTCGGACAACGCGTTGAAAGCGAGTACATAGTTTTGTTTAAAAGTTGTGAAGCAAGCTGGCGGAAGCCAAATTACCATTTGTGTTAACTAAATGGGTGGCACTTGTGACCTATACTCGACCTTAATACCGTGTCATGCGCAATTCATTTCGCCACTGGTATCCAATCGGCTTACCACTAATTAGCAGCCAATGAGAAACAGGCTTCGACTCGCTGCTACCGGAACAAATAAAGGGTACGAAAAGTATTTATGGGATGGTGAATGAATCTTAATTTAGGGGGCTAGGGGGTATTACCAAAACTGCAAATGACTGATTTCGTTGTTCTTTCCTTCATTTGGTGAAGAGTTAGGGCCTACTAAGAATATAAGTTGGAGCTAAATATCGAGACCGGCTCCATTTACAAAGAACAACTCGCTATTTTGGATAGGAAAACGAGATCTCGTTACAACGTATGAAGCGAGTTCTCGCAAATAATCATAGG
>JAUTCZ010045410.1:0-12073 GCA_032273805.1 Melanodrymia brightae | reverse complement strand
CTTGCTTTTGGTAGCCCAAATGAAAAATATTCATATTTCAGCTTTTAAGTAAAGGAAAATGTGCACAGTGTAGGCTAACTAGTATACAAATGTAATGGCTCTTGTTATAGAAAAAAAAGTCGCCCAAATAATATTTTTTGAGCAACTAACCCATAATTTTTTTAACATTTGGCGACCTGGCGACTGGCCATTTTGAGCCCTGCTACTACAGACACATTAGGTATCCATCTTAAGGCGCACATTGGGCATCCATCTTCATGATCTTAAAACTCGGGAATGTGCCTTTAACACAAAATTAATGGTATAAGAGAAAATTGTAACTACTTACTTCTTATTGTGTATTGCTGTATGCTTCATTGTATTTCTATGTACACTGACTACCATTACTGTAGTGTGTACATAGAAATACCATGTACTACACATAACTATGTAGTACATATTAAATACATGTAGTATGACTCATAATTATTTGTTAAACATTTTTGTTGTATAATATACTTTGTATGTATATTTGTATAAAAGTTGAATTTTTTGATAGCATTTTACATTTATAGATTTTGCTTGTCATTGGTGTAGGAAGATACAAGAAATATGAAAATTTATATATTTTATAAACATGGTCATATATACTCGGAGAGGGTGTGTTCAGACAAAGCCCCCACCCCACCCCATGCTGAGGTGTTGTCTGCTCCACATAATTAAAACAGTTTTACAGTGCAATTATATGGGGAAAATGTACACAAAAGGTCTGCTAGGTTCATATTAGAACCCCGCCCCCTCCCCAGGGCCTACTATGTTCAATTAGAATCTCCATACCTCCCCACCCCTCCTATCCTACTCTCCTCAGGTCCAGACAACACTACACCCACTGAGACTGCTTACCAGTAATATTGTATTTTTTAAGTTTGAAGAATTTCGCACTGTTTCAATTACATTAAAACAGATAATACATGGATGTACATGTAAAAATAAATAGATTGAAATTGTCTATTATTACAAACATGTTTGACAGTGATATTCAGGTGTACATATTGAAGTCGCTAGGTGTACATGTAGTAGTTACCTGTACTTGCATGTCATCCATTGTTCCCATTCAATCTATCTTGGAGTAAGGAGGGACCCCCTGCTGTTTTATCAGTCAGCTGATATCCCTTAAGTGAGGGAACCCCTGGGGAGGTGCTGCAAAACAACCCACGGTTTAATATATACTCTACATGTACATGTCTGGTCGGTCAGACAGGTCTGATGGGTATGCACAGTTTTCTACACACTAGACTTGCACAGGGCTCATCCTGTTGGTAGCCAAATTAGCCAATGGCTAAATTTTGACAAGATTGGCTAAACATTTTGGTAATTGGCTAACAATATTTTGTATCAATTTTTTAAATTTGTTTTTGAAAAATACAACAATTTTGGGAAAATTGGCTAAAATAAATTCTTGTCCTGAGCAAGCCCTGTTGCACCATTCAGGAGTGGGGTGTAGGCTAGCTCAGCATTAGAGCGTCTGCCTGGGGCTCGATGGGTCTAAGGATCCATCCTATTCATGGGACTTGTTGGGTTATGTCCCGTTCCAGTGATCCACGACTGATCTATCAAAGGATGTGGTATGTGCTATCTTGTCTGTGGGAAAGTTCACAGAAAAGATCCCTTGGTGTTATTCTAAGAAGAGTAGCCTATATGACGTCCGCAGCTTTCCTCTGTGACCAAGTGTTGATGTAACTGTGCATTTGACATTCAATAACAACTTTTTATCTTCTTGTTTTGTTTGTTTTTAAACGCAGAAGAAGCAGACAAGTTTTCACTTGAAGATTTAGATTTCTAATATTAAGAGTATTATTTCAAATTCTTTTCTAATATAAAATAAGCAAAATCTAAAATATTCGTGTTTATGGAATAGTTAATTTCACCTGTCGGCTACAAATATCACCAGTCAGTGGCAGTTAGACACCCAAACATTTCGAGCACTGACTGTTATAGCTTTTGATAGTGCACTCATGTAATGTAGTTTAATTCACCAAATTTACTTTTTTATTTCTATTATTACATGTTTTGATTTGAGTCATAGATTCTACATGTAGCTTGCATGTTTAGTTGGAACTTGCCTGTACTGCAATGTGGAATAGGTAACGTTTAGCAATCCCTGGCTTAAGTGTGCTTCATTTTAAACATTGGTTAGTCTTATTGAACCTTAAAACAACAATCACTTGTCTATAGAAGGCACTTCAGTTTCGTTCCTGCACACTGTGTTAGTAGATCCGTTACTGGGTTGCTAGCTGGGTTTCTAGGATTAGTCCATGGACGAGTGGTTTTCAAAATCCACTAGCCACGATTGATATTTCACTAGCCCATATTTAAGACAATATCATTTTAAAACCTCAGCAATGTAACCTGGTTTAACTTGGTAGATTAACTAAACAAAATGTTTGCTTAATACAATTAGGGACCCTTGAGCCCCCCCCCCCCCCACCCCCCTCCTTAATTCTTCTGCGCCTGTCAGTGTATGGTAAGGCTAATCAGTGAATAACAAATATATATACTGTATATGTATATATTGTTTTTACTAGCCATCGGCCAAGGATACAATTAAACATTTACTCACCCACGTCCAAAATTGACTAGCCAGGCTAGTACATTGTATGTAGTACATGAATGGTCACTCTATTTATTCTAGAAGTCATGTATTTCATGGACATACAGGGTGTGCTAGTGTGTCTGCCTGGGGTTTGAGATATCCCTTTCCAACCAGTGTACTTGGATCATAGCAACCTAAATACAATGACCATTATCATTATTTCTACGGATTCAGTCTTTATAGATAGTTTGAAAACTAACGGGAGATGATTGCAAACTCAGTCTTTATAGATCATTTGAATAAAGGGAGTTAACTGCATGGTGGTGATAGTTAGCTCAGTCTTTATCAGCTTTTGTACCTGATTATCTTGTAATATTTGTAGAATGTATTTTACATGGATTTATCAAATTTTAGTTATAATTCAGAACAAATGTAACTCGAAAAAATTGTTCACCAAATTGAGAATGTTTAGTCAAACAACAAAATTTATCATTTTCAGTATCGTTTGAAAAGAAGCCTAATATTGGGTACGACAAAACACCGATTAAATGACCATGGAAACTTTAATATCTACTATAGAAATTTAACCATTTCCACTAATTCTTTATTTAGATTTCTATATTCATGTTTGTGCCTGTATGTGTGAGTGTGTGCGTGTAGATGTATAATATTATAATATATATATATATATAATTATGTACATATGTTAAAGCGAGGGAGGTGTCAATATTTATTATTCAGATGCTAAAAACTTTCATCATCAAAGCTTTTTCATTCCATACAGATGAACAAGATTCCGTTCCCGATGGCGCACGCACTGCCGATGATTCCGACCGCGCAGACGGTGTTACCGGGCGGTATTGTACCTATGAATGGTAAGATCGGTCAGATATAACATATTTACAGGCTTATATCCAATTACGGTTCAAGCACGTCTGTCACAGTCACACAGTCCAGATTATGTTTTTGATGTGTACAAAAATCGCTTCCTTATTTACGGTACCAAGATGGCATCCGGTCCATGACAACAACAAATCTAAATTCAAAAGCAAGGCATAAAGTTGTCAGTTGGGATCTTCAGTTTATGTTTTCTGCCATTTGTAAAAAGTTGATAGTTATACAAATGCAGCTGGGAACCCGGCATTGCTACTTGCGGCTATATTTCTAGTTCCGTTGTATTACTGTATGTTTTTTGTCATTTCTATTTTGCCTAGGTTTTTCAACGCTTCATTTCCCTCGGCCAAACAACCCAGCAGCAATGACACAAGTTCCAAACAATCAGCAGACACACGAAATAACAGTTCCAAACGATTTGATTGGCTGCATTATTGGGAGGGGCGGGCAGAAGATAAATGAGATTAGGTGAGTAGACCAACATCAAAGAGAATTCATAACAACACACTAACCAGTCTATTTTCTATATCATGTGAAATGGTGAGGAGCTCTTGCACCAGCGGAGGAAATAAAGTTTGTTTAACGACACCACTGGAACATAGTGGTCATTGGAACTGGAAATAACCCAACGTTACATTCATGTACATGTAGTACACAACCAACAAAGATCAATAACCATTCTTCTTGTTTTCCGCTGGTGGTTTGATAGATCAACAAATCAGTCCTCCTTAATTAGGTTTTTTCCTGTTCCAACCAGTGATCCACAACTGGTCCATCAAAGGCTGTGGTGTGTGCTATCCTGTCTGAGAAAGTGCACATAAAAGATCCCTTGCTGTTATTCGGTAAGAATAGCCAATGAGGCAGGTTTCCTCTGTGACCAGGTGTCGATATAATCGTGCATATGACATCCAATAATCAATGTATTAAACAGACAGTTGTCGGGTGCTATTATTAAAATTTCCAACATACACGAAGATTACAATGCTAACAATGTTTATATCTCTCTCGTTATTCAGACAGTTGTCGGGTGCTATTATTAAAATTTCCAACGCGGATGAGGGTTCTGCCGACCGGAAGGTGACAATAACGGGGACTGTGGACACCATTGGATTGGCTCAATACTTGATAAACACGAGGTTGGTACAGTCATCGTACTGCTATTATGCCAATGGATGTAGATAGACTATTGTTGTCATCGCTACCGTCTTCCCGACATCGTTGCCGCTGCCACTGTAGTAGTTGCAATTGTTTCGTATGCCAACTAACGTCATTATTTATACATTAAGCAGTTTTTGCTTGGTGGTCGTTTTATGTCTGTTTTGGAGGCATGCGTTTGTTGTTTGTTTTTTTTTGTTTTTTTGGAACAATTTTTTTTTGGAGTGCTGTTTATTTTCTGGGTGTATTTATTTATTGTTGCGAAGTTTGTTGATTTGTACAAAATTTTAAAAACATACATTTTTTTTTTACATTTTTTTGGAAAGTTGTGTTTTTCATAATATGTGAATTTGTGTTTTCTACTCAGGCAGCTCTCAAAGAGGTTTAATTACAAAGATCAAAAATAAAATAAAATAGATGTTTTACGTCCACAATCCAATAAAATACTGCAGAAAAAGTGTAGTTCACAGCTGTAAGTCTTCGCAATTTAAAAAAAAAAACAATTAACTTGCGATATGTAATTTTCATGTTGCAAAAATTGCATTGTTTTCTTTTTTAATGGTTATTATTGCTTCTAATTAAATTAAGGACGGAAAAACTGCGAAGATTACAGCCATGAATAATACTCGTTTTACAGTACATGTAGATTATAACCTGAAAAAAGTGGCCAGTTTACAATTAAAATATTTTATCTACCGAGTTTTTTTTTGCAGTATGTTATTTCTTTTAAATTATTTTATCATATTGGAAGTCAAACAAATTATAATTATAATATTGAGGCAAAACAAAAAAGGGGGAGGAAGGGATTAACATGAATAATATTCACAGTAATTACCTGTAAGTAGAAGCGATTAAAGGTTTCTTTGAAGACGTAGAAACCACGAAAGTTAATAAAAAATTTGTTTGCTTGAACTAAAAATGCACCCAATTCTGTGAGCGGTAGACACTCGTTTTACAATAATCTCTCTCTATCTCTGATCTGTACAGATTCTCAATGACCAAGTTTTTTCATAACTAAATCTTTTTTAGATGTTTATTTTTTACTTTCTGTAAAAATATTATTCAAAATATAGTACTGCAAATGTTCACAAGTTAGTAACTGATTACTCATATATAGAGCAGTAAGCTGAGATTACTCATATATAGAGCAGTAAGCTGAGATTACTCATATATAGAGCAGTAAGCTGAGATTACTCATATATAGAGTAAGACGAAGAAAATATCAACAAATGATAATTATCATTTTATCCTTTCAACGAATAATACTTATTCCAATATTTATTTATTATGCTTAGTATATCGTACAATTAATATATTTTACAAGTTGGTTGGATTTTTACGGAGCTGAAAATCATAATTATGCAGAAATGATCGTAGATGTTTACTTGTTTGTTATGTGATACATTACACATTGCTCAAAATGTTATAATCTGTGTTAATTTATGAGAAATGATTTTAGTAGACCAGGTAACATGTTTTAAATATGCACAAGTGTTTTTGAATTTTTAAAAATATATATTATGTTTATATAAAAGTTTTACTATTCTGAGTAGTAGCTTTATCCTGCATCCAGACTCCATTATGTGAACAATTATCATCTCTTGTTAAAGGGGGATGGTCATGGTTGCACAAATGGCATCACTCGCCAAAAATATTGATTAATTTTAGTGTTGGAATATATCATTTTTAACCTTAAGGACACAAAATATTTACACTAAAATAATGTCAGTTATAAAATAACGGATATAATTATTGAGAACATTTTCATATCGAGACTAACTATTACTTGTTTTATTGATTTATTTTTAACTGTTTCTCGGAAAACTTTGGTCTCTCACGGCCCTTTCGAAATTGCAGTGTATTTTTTGTTTTCGATATAACTATATTAATTTATTTTTAGCAATTTATTTTGAGTTATTAATCACAAAAACAAATGTTAAAAAAGCCAAATCCGATGATGTGAACTATGACGATCCCACTTTAAGATGTCTTTGTTGTGGCGCTATTTCTCCCACATTAATGATCTTCGTTTATTTACATGTTACGAATTGTTTAAATTTTAAACATTTGATTGCTCAAGGAAGTAAATGTAGGGCATAGAATCTAGGGCATAGAAATAAAATATTCCACAATAAAACAAATTATTCTTATGAAGACAGCAGCTCAAAAAAAAAGAAAAATAATTTTGTATTTGTTTGTTTGTTTTGTTGTGTGAAATGTAGACTGTAAAATAATGTGTCTATTTATTTGTTTTATTTTGACTGTTCTTTGAGTTAGTATACATGTAGATAGTTAGTGTTTGGCTTGAAGTGTCTTTTTTCTAGGTTTTTTTACAATACAAGAGAGCACA
The DNA here is from genome assembly GCA_032273805.1 of Melanodrymia brightae. Classification (NCBI taxonomy): domain Eukaryota; kingdom Metazoa; phylum Mollusca; class Gastropoda; order Neomphalida; family Peltospiridae; genus Melanodrymia; species Melanodrymia brightae. The sequence goes on along the minus strand of JAUTCZ010045410.1, from coordinate 5,102 downwards.
TGTATGTAGAAATTATTGAGCTGTTCAAAAGGGAAATACGGATAAAGATAAAGTTTGTTTAATGACGCCATTAGAGAACATAGATTAATTAATTAGAATCTTCTTTTTCGGTTGGATATTCTGTTCCATTGACAGGATAACACATATCACAGCTTTTGATGTACCATGTATTGCTGTGTAATGGCCTACAGCCTAGTTTAGCCCTTCAAATCTGCTTCAATGTGGTAGGTCTCGCATACAATGCGATACCACAATTTGCTAGTTAACAGCAATATACAGTATTAGGTGGTCCACTGTGGTAGTTCGATCTACCAACCTCATGCACATCAGGCTGAGACTGTAACCACTGAGCTAGATATATGTACATCTTCTTATAGTATATTGTGATTCAGTCAACTCTTTTTATAACAGATTTCTAGAATTCTACTCTAGCCACAGATACTGTACTACATGTATTTCCAGACAATTATCGAGATTGCCTTATAGGCGAGCATATACGGTAATATGAATATGATGCCATACCCTTTGTTCTGTGCCAGTGTTAATGTTTACAAGCGGATACAATTAGGAGATAACCCTATGGTGTTTTCTGATTTGGTGACACATATATCAGATTTTATGTTTATCGGCGATTCGTTAACGGAGACAATAAAACGGGAGATTTCCAATAATAAAACCAAATTCAACTATTTTATTGGGGTTTTTTCTTCACACTAAAATGTATATCCATATAAATGTATTTTGCATTAAGAATAGATCGGATGTGACCAGATGATGACGTCATTGTGAAATCAAACCAGGCAATTACATCATGATGAAATTAAAACCGATTTCATCAAAATAATAATTTGGGATTTTTTCTGAGTTGATGCTGCATTTGATTTAGAGTGCATATATATATGTGTGTGTTCATTTTTTAATGTTGCTGCTTAAATACTTGTGCAGCCCACTTCCAGGATTGGTTAAAAACCTCTGACAGTATCGGTATATCTTATAGACTATACCATCGCAAGTTGTAAGTTTGATCTAATCAGATGTATTGTTATAAACTTGTTGAAGTATAATTATATATAGTTGTGTGTTAAAGACTACATGTATGTCTGGATCAGAAGTATCAAAATACAGGAGCGCGCCAACCAGATCACAGGTCCCGTCAAATATATGGTGGTTATTTCAAATAATTTCACGCAAAACATATCTTTATAACAGCAAACTTGATATGACACCAATACTTGCCAGGTACGACTGACTGTTATAAGAAGAGTTGACTTTAATTATATAGTGATACATGTATACATGTACATGTACATGAACCAAAGCATTTAATCTTTATAAGAGCAAACTTGATATAACGGTAACACTTGCCGGGTACCACTGTTATAAGAAGAGTTGACTAACTATACAATGTACATGTACAGGGCTACCTAGAAGCAAATGTATATTAAGCAAACTTGCTTTGTGAAATGTGAGGTAGGTATTTGTTGAATGACATCGTTGACATGCTGTAGGACGACGACACATGAAGAACGTCTCGCGTCTACGTACAGTATGTATTGTGGGGTTTGCAAAACCACATCTTGCTGCAAGATATTACTAAACTAATTATTATAAATTGTCTAACACCTGATAACAACTCTACATACAGGTAACTATGGCGACTATAAATTTTCGTCATTAAAACCATCAACTCACAGTACGATATTTTTATGTTCCAAACCATTTTGTTTTTGTCATTCGTGTCTGTATTTTTAAATGGATATAATTTTAGCTGTTAAAAAATCAAGAATGACATGTACGTAAATTTTACATATTGTACATCTATAAGAGATTGTTAGCAAAGGGCAGAACACAGAGCTAGCTTTAGCTAAACCTTGCATCTACGATGGGGTGTGCATTTAAGAATTTTAAATTGGTTTTTATTTTGCTTCTCAATTATTGTTTTTTTTTAAATATATTTTAGACTTCTTTTTTAACCCGTGTTCTCAATTTAATGTGATATTTTGATACTTTAGAATTATTATAAAATAGTTTTAAAATCAGTAAGTTGCACAGTGTAATTGTATGTTAACAACGTTTAATCAATTTGATGTCGTGAAAAACATTTAAAAATTTTTATGTTCGTTTTTGTTTTTATATAGAATTTTATAATTAAATATTGATTTCTGTTCAAAATTGGCAATTTAGATATAAAAGTGACAAGAAAGCATTAGCTATTTGGAGTTGCTTCTCTGATGGTTGATGGTTCAAATCCCCATACTGGCTATTAATTGCAAGTTCGATATTTTATTAGTGGCTCAAACTAAAAATCTTTACGGCTGATTCCCAATGGTCTTCTGAAGTCTTCTGTATGTTGCCATTCAATATAACTTGCTTTACTCCTGTTACAATGCCATGTGTGTGATAATAATCAACCTTTGAGAAATAGTCTGAATTTTAAGGACTGTACGTATAATATAGTCGTACATATTGGTGATACGTTGCTTGCATATTGCTGGTGTTTTCCCTGGTGCTAGGGCAAGGCATGGTAAATTCAACTATCAAGGCATTTTGTTTACTTTTGGATATTATTAAGGCACTTTTTTTCATACAAGCATTTAATGGCATAACTTTCATTTAAAGTGAAATTTAAGTCTAATTATGTTACATTTTATACACTCAACATAACACTTGTTCATTCCAATTTAGCAATTTTATAGTAAATAAATTGTTCTGAGAGCAACATGGCACTACTTGGGGGCAGAATGGCGTGGAAGTATTAAGGCATGGCGTGGCACCATGCTAAAATTACCTAGGTTAAACACTAATTGCTATTAGTTTTCTAACATTCCCCACATGCATTGATATCTTTGCATTTGGGGGATTGAAAACTAAAGATATGTTTATATCTATTAAGAAGAAACCCTCAAATGGCTATCTGTTCATCTGCTGGTTCTAACGGTGGCGCCACCTGGTTCCAGTGTCAGCATGAATGTATCACAATCACAACTTCTTTACTTGTATCTCATTCTCGTAACTTTTCGTTTTACAGTTTACAAGTTAATTCATTGTGAATGCATATTTATTTTGTTTTTAATTTAATCTGCTTTGTCATTATTATCACTCCAGTGAATGTTTTGCTTGATGTTTGGTTCAGGAAAATAACAACTTCATATTCCGTAAACTTCATGAAGTATTGTCTTGCTATTTATAGCCATTAAATTGCTATTTCAGTGTTTGGAACACATGAAGTTTGCTGTATTCAAACTCTCATGACAAGTCTAAACTATGATATTTTATTGTAAAAGTGACTAACTATTTATAATTCCTTTTATAAATTTATTTTCCTGAGCCATTCATTTTAGAAACTAATTTCAGCTGATTGATTTGAGCAGTCTGTTGTATTTAATGTGCTTTTTAAAGTATTTCCTCCACAAACCAATTGGTTTTACATTGATATAACAACATTGCAAAACTTTGCTAATAGGGGGGAGGGGGATAAAGGGTTTGTACCTACATATGGTGTTGATTACTAGTCATTATCCTATGCTTAAACACTTACCATTGATCTAACTTAATTTGTGCTATTTACATCTATGACACCGATCATGTCTAATGTAATACCCTACTTGGACTTATTGAAACTACAGCGGCGACAGCGGGTTTCCTCTGAGACCATGTGTCAATATAACCATGCGTCTGACGTCCAATAACAGCTGATTTATAATCGGTGTTTCTAGTAGCGTCGTTAAATAAAACAAACTTTACAGATTCAATTGATATCTTTTTGGTGTCAAACATTTTGATGTTATTGACTACTGAACATCTAGTATGAAGTCATGTTCACTAAACTGATATGATAGACATGATTTTGCTTGTTTTCGCTGTCGTGTATGGTAGGATATAGTTGAGACGTTTTGTGAACAAGTTATACTGATTCATGAGAACATCATCGGCAACAGTGATACACATTTTGAAATCTGAACTATGCAAAATACATCAAACATGCCAATATCCAGATTCAAAATCAATGATGCCAAACTTTCCATATCTCGTTTCAATTGATCTTCATCTAACGAATACTTAAGAATAATGGATTCTGGTTATATAATTAATTACTGGGGAAGTTTTCTAACGAGTAGTTAACTTTATCACATTTTGAAAATATATCTGCTGTTGCCAATAGCCAGTTATTAAGTCGAGTGTGGTATTTACATTTTAAAAGTTTTCAGCTTAAAAAAACCCATCAAACTTGTCAATTGGCCAAACATTGTTCATCTGCATTCCAGTGAAGTGCATGTTCTTGCTTTATAGTTAGGTCAAATAAACCCATGGTATGTAATAGTTGACAAAATAACAGTTGCAAATGTAAGAGATAAGTCTAGTCTTTATATGAATTCGGTAAAACTATGAACAAATAGAACTTGGCTATTTAAGCATATACTATAACTGACTTGTGTGTATGCTGGTACTAGTAACTTGTTAATCTTAAACGAGCGTATACAGACTAAATTTTAGCAAAAGATAGAAAATCAAATCGCCATTTGCATAAAATGTCTGCTTATAAAATATTTCCGTTTTCGATATATTTATGTTCTAAGCAACCATGGTCGTTATCTGAATGTAATCAGAAAAAGGGTTAAGGAATTGACGAAATTGTGATATTTTCAATTTCAAACTTTTACTTAGATTAGGTTTAATAATTCTAAACCGTTGAAATGTAATGTTTTTTAACATAAGGCAAGCGTATCTTGTCTACCCCTGGTATGTGAGGTCGAGTCGTCTTTAGTATGGTGTAAAATTGATGCTTTCTAGATATTTATGTCTAAAAAAAGAATTAACATGTATGCATAGGTTCTTAAAGATCAATTTAAAAGTTTAAATTTAATTAAGTCTTATGGACATCCTTGCAGATGGTTTAAGAATTTATCTGTGTCTTATTATATGAAGCAATATATTTATATACAGTAGATTCCACTTATTTGCATATCGGTTTATAAATCGCTTATATGCATGTTCCTATTCCACACAAAATCATTTGTTAACAAAGTAGTACAAAATACAATCATTAATTGTATAGAAAATTCTGGTTATCTGCATATAAATTTCCTTATTCAGCTTTTCAT
>JAUTCZ010045399.1:0-12073 GCA_032273805.1 Melanodrymia brightae | reverse complement strand
TAGCTATCCGGTTTTTACAGGGTAATTTATAAGTGATATTACATTTCCGTACAGAAAATAAATCCGGTTTTCGGAATAGACAGGTTCCGGTTTACTAAGGGTTTTAATACATGCAATACATGGGCGAAATTTCGGGACCAACAAATTCAGTCGGTCTTGACAGGATTCCGGTTTCTTCAGGATCCGGTTTTGACAGGTTTCACTGTATTTAAGAATCTAGTAATACTATTAAATAATATCAAATTTTAAAATGAAAAGTGATGTAAAAAAGAGAATTAATTTCAATTCATTTGTATAAGGTTCCTTTACAGATTTGTGTATACCGCTAGAAATTTTTCATAACCTACATTTTACTTTTAAAGGGTAATAGAAATTTATAGACACATTTTAAATGAACTTATAATTGAGTAAGACAGTCGATAACTTGCTGACATGTACACATTATTAGTTACACTTTTGAATATAAATAATAAACAAAAAATTTAAGTTTATAAATGACAACTTTTTATTAATAAATAATCAACATTTTGTTTCAAATTACACTCAAAATTTGCTTTAAATCGTTTCTGAGCAATTCTGATTGAAGCCTTCAAGAAGTCAGACTCGTACTTCACCCTTCATTTATTTCCATTCACACATTTTCTTTACCATTTTTGCATGACATACCAGCTTAATTACATGAAATACAAGTCCCTGTGAGATATATCAGATTAGCAGTGTGTCCACAGAGCAAAAATTCAGTCAAAATACTCGCACAAAGCCGGAGAAATTAAGTTATAGTGAGACAGCACTAGGAACTGTCTGACAGGATATTGGTTACGGCCAAAGAGTATGATAAGACCTGTATGATTTGAGTGGCCCAAATGTCATTATTTCCAATGTCTCTGAGTAAATGTAAAAAATAATAATTAGATGTAACTCTATAACCCAACCTTCCCTACATGTACTCACATACAAAGTTTGATGACCCTATATCAATTAATATATACAATATATGCTGTGGAAACCTAGATTTCTTTTATGTTGGTCACAGTTCATGATATAGGTCACAGTGATCTATTTTTGGTTTGCTAAACATATTTCAAAATTTTGGAAATCTTGAAATTAAAATATAACCGATCATGATATATACAATAAATTGCATAACAAACAAACTGTGCCCAAAACTATTCTATTATAATTTCTGCAATCTCTTATTTGTTTAATTATAACAACATGGAAACAGATCCATCAAAAGCTATTTCCCAAACAACTACCAATCTTACAGTTTTCAATTGTTTAATTCATAAACTGCATACTATTAGTCATACCAATTATTTCAATATTTTATCAACATTTCCTGCCAAATCTCTGTTTTTGCACTAGAATGAACAAGTCTTATTCAGATAGGCAAGCAAGTCAAACAAATAGAATCGCTTCACAAGTTTCTTCCTGAAAGCAGTTTTCCAACAGAAGGTTAGCTAATTCACCCATTGATTTCCGAGATTATCAAATTGTGGAGGCACTTGTGGCATTAGCATTACATTTCAGCAGAGCGGAATTGTGAATTATTGTGCACTTGTTTGCACCATTGCTCATAATGTTTAGATTCCATCATTCGAGCTGACTGCTGAATTATCTGAGAGGAAAATACAACAAAATCCCATAGTATTTTAGATGATTCATATTTTGCAAACAAATTCCATAGTATTTTAGAATGATTCATATTTTGCAAACAAATCCCATAGTATTTTAGAATGATTCATATTTTGTAGACTGGAAAAAGCAACAGGTTTTTCCAGACGTTTCATCTTGAAGGTGTTAAAACTACTTAAAGCTGTTGCATAGTTTCAAGTGGACCACACATTGTTTATATATTGGTCTCCGTCCTACTACATTGCCTAAATCCGCTTCCAATCCGGGCATGTGAGCATTCAATAAAAATATAATACAGTGAAATCCCTCTAACCCGAACACACTCGAGTAAAATGTTCGGTTTAGGTGTTTGGTTTATTAATGTTTAACACTGAAATTGACAATATATACATGTAGATAATTTTATACACATTTCTGCTAATTAGTGTTATAGCAAGACGAAACTTTCCGCCTTCAAAATTTTGCGACGATAAATGTACTTGATTGTCATCTAAATGAATTTTGCCAGGGCATTGTGACAGCAATTTTAAACAACATTATGCTATAAACCAAATTATATTAAATTATCATTTGATTATCAGGAACTGGCCACAGATTTCTGAGTGAAAGAGCAAGAGAAATATCCAAAAAATAATCATTAATTGACGTTTTTGCAATGGCAATAAGATGACATTGCAAACAAATTTTGCAATAGCTTTTATCACAAAATTGCCATCGTAAATTTTGAGGGCTGGACTCTTTTATCATAAACAAATTAGTTAATTGAATGTAATATTCCATACTAAAGACCAGCAGTAATTAAATGTTGACATTTTCACACCCAGCAGCAGGCAGCCAAAAACCATTAATAACATAAAACAATAAGGTGACATATTTCAGTGGAATTAGTCGCACCACAAGTCCGATGTATGCACTATTAAACAGCACAGTATATCACTTTGTTTAATTCCCTCTTGAATCAATTCTCCCGACTTAAAAGGTTTTTATGCAAACACTTGTAGAATGGCTAATGTTGACACGCTGTCTAATGATACCATTAGTAGAGTGTGTAATTAATTTTATAATGCTGGCACAAAATACTGGTGAAGGGGGTACATTAGCCTATCAATTCCTCATGGATTCCAGCTCCAATGGCTGCCAAGTGTTGAGCAATTTTACAGATCCTGTGCACAAATCTGCACAAATATGACTTTTCCACTTCACTTGTTGCCATAAAAATAATTATATAAATTTGACAAAAAGTATAAAACAGTCTCAAAACAACAATCTATTTTACTTTATTACCAATTTATGCAGGGAGAAAATGCAGATTTCCTTTGCATTCAGTGAGTGCACCCAATAGCAGATGTCTTTTTCTGTGAGGTGGGTGTCGTTAAATTCTTTTTTTTTTAATTCACTCAGTGGGTGTGGGGGATTGATCCTTATATCTGTGACACCACAAGCAATCAAAACACCCCTGCATTACGGAAAACAGTAAATATTTATTACAATAAACAAATTCAATTTGACAGCCCGTTAATATTCCATATTAAAACTTGATTAATCCAGACTTAATCACCCCCATTAAGAATCACTTGAGAAAAAAACTGATTGTCGTGATTGTTATTAGGACAATATATTTCCTGATCCGTAGACAGAGGTCTGTGGCAAGCACACAGGTGTGTGCATTAGAGCCCTAATCAATTTACCTGCCCAGTTAACAATGCGCTGACGTATTAATAACTGGCAAATGCTGTCTCAGTGTCGCCAGCAGGCTGTCTGTACGCAGATGATTTACCGTTAAAATGTCTGCCATTTGCACTCTCGATATGTGGTATGAAGAATTTTCTCAACTTACATACACGTACATGTAGGTGAGAATACTAAATTATACACAATGAAATGTAAGGTTTTTTTGTAAATAGAAAACCAGTACATATAGGTAGTAGGGCATAGCTCAGCACGAGAGCGTCCGCCCGAGGCTCCATGGGTCGAAGGATCAATCCTCCTGAGCGAAACCGTTGGGTTAAATTTCCCGTTCCACAACCAGTGATCCAAGACTGGTCTATCAAAGGCTGTGGTGTGTGTTATCATGTCTGTGGGAAAGAGCACATAAAAGATCTCTTGCTGTTATTCGAAGAGTAGCCTATGTGACGGCAGCAGGTTTCCTGTGATGAAGTGTTGATATAACCGTGCATTCGACACCCAATAACTGCTGATTATTAATCAATGTGTTCCACATAGGCTGTTCTTCGAATAACAGCAAAGGATCTTTTATGTACACTTTCCCAAACAGGATAGCATACACTACAGCCTTTGATAGACATTTTCAGGAAATACAAATCCTAAATTTAAATATAGGAAACAGCCACACGCACCTCAGAGCATTAACAGGAACATTATCAAAATTATCAACTATATTATCTCCATGCACAAGAGTCCAGCTGATTTTTTAACACGAGTGATTAAACGATTAACAACATAATTTCAAAGCTGCAAAACGTGTACCGTTACTGCTCAAGAAAATCTCTCTGCACAAAAAAACCATACAAAGCAGAGAAAAACTAAACTATGATATTTTTCGAGGTGTTTAAATCTGCAGATGATTAAGTGTACTATCATAAAGTAAAGCGTGCGGTTTCTTTAATGTGAGGACGGTCAGATTAAATCAGCCAGGAATAGGGCCAGTCAAGAAGTGTGTGGGTATTTATCTGAAATACGAGGTGAACCTTCACAACTTCACAGAACACCGACAGCTTGATCTATTCAAGAGCAGATAACTCTATACTCATGCACTGATACCTGGACATATGGTTTTGTTGTCATGGCAAAGCGTGCTTCGTAAACAAGAAATCGGGGAAGACTACTTATTTTCATTTCACAATACGTTAGTAATAAACAAGAATGGGTTTCAAAGACAAATGGATGTTGTTTGTTTTCAATGTATTATTTGTGATAAAGCAGAGAATGGCTAGCCCTCTAAATATATCATTCTGTCAGACAGATGGCTGGAACCTGCAATAAAATCATCTCTTTGAAACATTTGGTGCCAAATATGAATTGAGATAAGTAAAGAATCTTCAGTTACCAATCCATGGGAATAACTGGGAATTTTTGTAAGGGGTTCGTTTTTTGTAAAGTTCTACATCAAAGGCCATGGGGGAGAGTTGAAGGGGTGCCTTTCCAGTTCCACAGTTAACAATTTGGGTGTTCACCCCAAAATTGAGAGTCTACCTTGGGATTTCAGAGTACATGTATGTCTCAAAAAATGGTTTTCATTCCCATTCCACCCCCTGGAGTCAAACACATGCCTGTAACTGGATAAGAGGACCCCTAGGCTCAATATTGTATTAATGTTTGAAAAGGACCATTAATGTTTTGATATCAAAATATGGTTCAAGCGCATGTGTCCTGGTCACACAGTCCAGCCGCTTCGACTGCCTGCTCAGGACAGAAGTTAGTGTTAGTATGAGGAAACCTGCTGCTTATTACTAAACAACAACGGGTCTTATATGCACACTCCCACAGACAGGACAGTACAAACAACGGCCTCTGTTAACCGTAGTGTAAATGATGTCTACCTACCCATTGAGACTTGCAAATCACTCACTTGGGTTGGAGCCAGTACTGCGATTGACCATCCCATGGCCTCGAACCCAGTACCTTGAGTCTGAAGCGTTAACCACCACACCACAGAGACCAGTAAAGTCATAAAGACTGTAACCTATAACTGACCTGTTCCGGTTTGAGTCCAGGTGGCACCCAGGTATATTCTTCCAGTGGACAGCCGCTGTCATCGTCCGATGTTGAGTTGCGTTTGGCATCGTGGATGAGGCGCGGAATAGTGCGATCCTGATCTCCACCTGATGCCATGTCATGGGCTTCAGGGGGGCACTTGCAGTGGCGACATATTTTTCTGCAAAAAATTAAAACAAATACTTATAAGTTTTATAACATTAAATCGTAAACATGTTAAAGTCAAAGAAAAATTTTCACGCAGATTTTAGGAATATATATTTATTGGTATTGCCATACATCGAACCTTATAAAGTAGTGGTTTTTCTTTTGTGTACATGTATAACAGAGACTATAAAATAGTTGCCAACCAATCCCGATGAATTTCCATTGAACTTTAGAAAAGGACTTACCATAATATCAAAGTAAAGTAAGTGGATCTACAAGTACAGTATACTATTATGTTTCAAAGCAAATAAGTTTGTATTTTCCAATAAAGAAAGAACATTAAACAATTATTCCATATGCTGTATCCACTTTAAAAACAGAAAGTGCTAGAACCTACTTCACTACTACACGAGTATCTCTGTCTACAGTCTGTTATAAGATTGTGAAAATCACTTGCAGTAGACACCAGTTGCGATCTCAGGACACAATTAAGTTAAACAATTATGATTTAAAAGCCAACAATGGCAGATAAAGACATTCTCACATTGTATCTCCCAACAGACCTCTTAAATAAAGCTGATGAATACGCTAATCACTGCTGTGTGCAAATCAATAGAAGATGGTCAGAGCGACCCTCCCATAGACTTAATCCTGCAATTGTCAAGTCATACAGCCATGGATTGTAGAGTCCACCAAGTCTATTGGTGCCTACAGCAAACCATTATTAAACTTTACTCTTATTCTAGTGATTATAAATTTGTCTTTGGTTATATAAACTGTTGGTCAATAGAAAGTACAGTCAAACGCCTCTAAACCGAACACACTTTTTCGGTTTAGAGGTGTTCGGTTTACCGAGGTTTAAAAAAGCACTTAAGATTGTATGGGACTTTGAAATAAGTTCGGTTTATAGGGAATTTCGGTTTACTGAGTGTTGGTTTAGAGGGGTTCACTGTATATCAAAACATGTCTTAAATTTAGCGTGTTAAAGTACGACTAATGATAACGATAAAGTGTTTGTTTAATGACAAAACTAAACCACACTGATTGAATAATCAGTGATTATTGAATGCCAAATGCACCGTTATATCATCACTTGGTAACAGAGGAAACTTGCTGCTGCCACGTATAGGCTACATTGTACTGTTATCAAATAACAGAAAGGGATATTTTATGTGCACTTTCCCAGAGAGGATAGCACACACCACAGCCCTTGATGGACCTGTGTCCACAACAGGTGTAACAAAGGCTGTGGTATGTACTCTCCTGTCTGTGGAAAAGTGCATATATAAAAGATCCTTTTCTGCTTATCAAATAGGAGTAGCATGTTTCCTCTCATATTAACACTAACTTCAGTCCTTGGCAGGCAGTCAAGGCAGCCTGACTGCATGTCCAGGACAGATGTGCTTGAACCATAATTGAACATAATCACATAAACATGTTATAACTAACTAACCAACCGCAGAAAAAAAATGTTTGAAGCATTCAGAATCAATTTGCAGAAGAAGATTCTAATTTGTTAAACTTGTTTTTCAATACAAACTATTTACATGCATTCTATGATTGCAAACGTTTTATCCAAGAACTTTGAAATGTCATTCCATTCAGGATGCTCAATAATTTGTGACATATGCAAACAAAATCAACTTCCTTGATAGCCTTTCGCAGTCCAAGTAGTCTACAAATAGGTGTAATTGCAATTGGTTTTTGTTTTTGCAGCATTAAGCTACGAGTCTGATAGAGGCAATTTGTAAAATCATGTATTATGCATCACGAATTCCGTCGTCAAATGATTGACAATAAAAAATGGATAATAAAAAAACACCAGATAACTGTGTGATGTCGATCATAGTAATTGGGTAAGATAAAGATTGTTTGTTTAGCGACACCACTGGAGCACATTGATTAATAATTAGCGGCTGTTGGATGTCGGACATGTGGTAATATTGACACATGGTCTCAGAGGAAACCTGCTTGTGACACAAGTTACTCTTATCAAATAGCAGCAAGGGGTCTTTTATGTGTACTTTTCCACTTTATCAGTGGATGGATAGGAAATTACAGTTTAAGCACACACACAAACTGTATAAAATCAAAACGATACTTAAGTGGGGAACACAACAATAACCTGAAATTTGTTTACCTTGATCTGATGCCAAAGTGATTACATGTATTTAATTAGCAGTACTATCCCAAAAAACAAATTTCATTTTGAAAACAAAAAATGTTTGCACTGAAATTACACGAAAATAGAATTTAATTGGCAATAATAAAAAAGTAAGATAAAAAAGCTACTTCACCAGAGTGTGATAATTAGCTGAGACGAAAAAACTCAACTTTGTAACAAGATTACCCTAGATGTGAGGTAATTCTGAACCAGCTCTGTAACAGGGGCCTAAGCTCTGCCGATTTATTCAAACAGGTTGAGAAGTCGATGTACATAATAATACTCGGTGCAAAAGCTCCCACTCACTGGGAATATATGTACACGTAGAATGCGTTTTCGAACTGTCATTGTCAGCTCAGTCTTTATAGACTATTTAAATATCAAATGCATAATCAATGAACATAAAAATTCAAGTCATCCATTTTATTTACTCAGTCTTTTATAGACACCCGGTATGTTTATCGGTATCTGCAATGCCGTAACATTAGTACTAATCTACTATCAAATTTTTCTAACAATAAAAATACAGAAGAGATTTTTAATAGTCTTGACATTGTATTATTGTAAAACATCAAAAATGTAAAATAAAACAAAATCTATTTCAATGTGACGAATATGAAAAACTACCGGTACTAAAGGTGGGTGGGTTGGAGGGGAAGGAGCCTAGGCGTGAAATTTTAAAATTATACAATAAAAAACCATGTTTGTCAAAAAGTCTGAACTGTTGGGGGCTGTAGCCCCCACACGCCCCACGTTTCGCGGTCATTGGGGCTAAACAGTAATGTATAGAAATGGAATCAAATTACACACACAAAGGATTGATCATGCCCACACTGGATCAATCAAATGAATATGTGCCTCTCACAGGGCTAAAGAAGGACAATAGAGCACATCTCCTCTGAAAAGAATGATTCCTTTAGCAATTAGCACATGTCCATTAACGGCCTTTCAAGGGTTTCTCCATGTTTGGAGTATGGCAACAGGTTGGCTAATGAAATTCCTCTATTTGCTATGTACAGACACTTTTACATAATAGCCCCTAGCAACTGATGTATAGACCAACCCCCTCACTCTAGTTAAAAGGCGATCACAATATGGATTTGAATTAATATTTTGATATTTTTTTTTAACACCAACCAGTTCCCCGACAAGTTCAAAAGAATGTAGCTCATAATGCTTCATGTTGTTAGAATGATCAGAGTTGATTATAATAAAACCCATTTCTTCTAAATAAATGACTCGGTCTCATTATTGCAAACGTCTGCTATTTCTGCAAATGAGTTGAAGATTACAGCAACTGTTAAACGACAGCATGATAGCGTTGAGCTGCTAACTGACCCCAGTCTAAAGAAAGGCATTGGAATTGGTCATAATTACCACGTTGTAATCATAATGTCTTTGGATGGTTGTCAGAAACCAAAAACATTTAAATGATCGTCAACACTAGCTGCCTCAAGATAAAACCCCTAGCGGACATTCTAGTTTATCACCACTTACACTGCAGAATTATATTTTTATCTCAACTCCTGCGATGAAAACTTGCTGATTTGAATTGGACATGGCTGAAAATGGATCTAAGGAAACCCAAGATCCTTTTTTTCCTGGAAAGGGACACCCAGACTCCTGTCGGCTGTTCACTAAGCTTTGCCTTCCACAATGACATCCTTAGTGCCCCCACCCCCAAAATGCTGCTTCCAATGTCAATGTTCAAGTACGGATCACTTTTTTTAAGACCACCAAGCATTGAGCAAGATCAGTTTGTATACATCATGTAAATGCACTGTACACGTGCATGTAGTCAGACTGTCAGTCTTCAACAGATTGTATTTACTTTGAAATTCACAGCAAAGTTGTTGCCTTCTCCGAAAATATACATGGATACAATGAAGAGAAAAATAGAAAACAATCACTGACATGTTCAAACAAATTCCTGTATGTGTGAAACATACTCTTCCGTTCCACAAAACACAAATGAGAGTGAGAAATAATTGGTAAGATAAAAATCAGCTACACTGTTTACAAAGGATTGGAATACATCTACATACCTGGCAGCTTGCTATGAACTTAACTACCTGAACTGAATTTGTTGCTCCTGGTCAGCTCTCCTGACAAGGGAGGTAGCTAATTGTCCATTCAGAAAGATAAGACTGTGTTATATTAACACATCTCTATACTACATGTATTCAGTCAATTCATGTAAATTATTGTTAAACACCACGGTTTTCTTTATTTACTTGAGGAGTTAGAAGTCACAGGATCGAACCTCCATCTGACTGCCTTACCAAATAATGTGGTTTGTACTGTCTTATCTATTGAAAAAAGCTGATCAATGGTTTCTAATATGTGGACAACTGGTCGGTGCAAGTGGTTAAACACCTGCCCATTGTAATCGAGTCTTGCAGGGCACTCAATATTGGTTACCGGTACATCCAATACCACTGCCTCGATTAAGATTTGAACCCAGTACCTACTAGCCTTGAACCCAGTTATTTAACCACTATACCACCGAGACTGGTGACGTTAATATATTATACCACACTATTTATTGAAATATGTTTGATTTGACTTGCCATGATTTATAACATTACAGTCAAACCTGCTTGAGCGGCCACCTGTATTAAGCAGCCACCTGTCTTAAAGGGTCACCATAATATTCCACCAACTCATCAATTTTAGTGCATTATGACCTGTATTAAGCAGCCACCTGTCTTAAGGTTTGACTGTATTTCCGTACACACATCACTCACATAAATTTTTAGCATTAACCCCATGGAACATTGGAAATCAATGGTATGTAAGATACTGCATCATTAACAATAGCTTCTTTTTTCTTCTTTAATACATGTATTATGAATAGATGACATTTCAGTTTACTCATTCCATTATTACTGACAGAGACCGGTGCCTTAATATACAAGTTTACAACTGAGAAACCCTAGACATATTTCTGTTATGATTAGCGAAATTATCTACACCTGATGGACATGCATATATATTGACACATACGTGGAGAAAATGGGAAAACTTTAAAGCATTTTTGGCTAGTGTTCGCACATTAACTTACATCTTGAGATGGGATACTATAGTGAAACTCTCTGCGCTGACAAAGACAGATGGCTGTAGTCTAATGGTGGGAGAGCACAACATGCTCCTTGTATTATAGCCCACTCACTCGACTTGAAGAAAAGATGCTATTGTTGGATACACTCCATCAGACGGGTGGCAGGTTGGTCTCCATGCAAAAAACATGGCCACCCACATACAAGACATTTACGCCATTATACGTGTATATACATGTACTTTAAAGGTCCAAATATCACTTGGTGGTCTTTATCAAAATAAATTGTGCAAAACAATGTACCCATGTAAATGCCAAGAGAATTTGGAACTGAAAGAGCGATGTCAATTTAGAACAGAAAGTGGTGGGTGGCAGTGTTATAGGGTAAGAGAAAGCTGGGTATATAATAGGAAGTGAAAATATGTGTACATCAAACTAAGTTTAAATAAAAACATTATAGCCCCACTCCCCACCATACCTCAAAATTCTGATGGACCTGATGTTCTATAACGATCATGGGTTACCAGGATACTGAAGGAAGGGTGGGATGGAGGTATGTAGATGGGTGGGCTGTATTTAGATGGCTGGGTGGTGTTTAACATAATAACCAGCACATTTTCAAATAACCCATAGAATTATTGGTATTACTTGGATTATATCTAATCTCCAATGTATTTATCCCTGTGTCTGCTAACAGAACCACTATTATTATTAACACTAAATAACAAATGGAAAACAACAGCTCTAAAAGATCAGATAAACAAGATGGCTGCCATTACTGCATCAGCACTGATACTGATAGAGCCTGTACATGAAAGTGCGTGCATCGACAGTGTTTTCTTTTCCAAGGTGCAAATTGATTGCTGTTTGTTCTTAACACACTAGAATGCATCACAAGACATCGTATACGAGATTCACCTGCAGGATTCACCCGTGGCAAGCTTAGACAAACACGGATGATAACCAGAGAGATGACTTCATCTTCCTGTATATCACAACCAATGTGTTTACGTTGTATATTGTCTACAGCACCGTGTTAGAAAAAATATTATATAAGCAGCCTGTAAGCAAAATACTGTGTACACCAACCAGCCTACAAGAAAAATAAATACCTGCCTATAAGGAAATAAATATATACGTGGAGACCTGTGAGAAAAATATTGTCTACACCTGCCTGTCTATAATTTAATATTGTCTATACATGTACAATGTACCTACATGTACCTATACAGTTAAAGTTTGTTTGTTTAACGACGTCACTGGAACACATTGATTATAAATCAGCGGTTATTGGACATCAGATGCATGGTTATATTGACACATGGTCTCAGAGG
>JAUTCZ010045398.1:0-20648 GCA_032273805.1 Melanodrymia brightae | reverse complement strand
CACAGACTTCACATCTCCAGGATATCAGTCACACAGACTTCACATCTCCAGGATATCAGTCACACAGACTTCACATCTCCAGGATATCAGTCACACAGACTTCACATCGCCAGGATATCAGTCACACATACTTCACATCTCCAGGATATCAGTTACACAGACTTCACATCTCCAGGATATCAGTCACACAGACTTTGCATCTTCAGGATATCAGTCACAAAGACTTCACATTACCAGGATATTAGTCAGAGACTTCACATCACCAGGATATCAGCCACAAGGACTTCACATCTCCAGGATATCAGTCACAAAGACTTCACATTACCAGGATATCAGTCACAAGGACTTCACATCTCCAGGATATTAGTCACACAGACTTCACAATACCAGGATATCAGTCACACAGACTTCACATCACCAGGATATTGGTGGCACAAACTTCCCATCACCAGGATATCGGTGACACAGACTTCATATCACCAGGATATAACTGGGACTGACGTCACAGATAGTTTGCTTAAAACACAGTTCATATGAAATGCATTAAGAAGCTTGAAGATACATATCTTACAAATAACGCTTGCTATAGATATAAACATATAAGAAAACGAGATGACATAGAAAAATGAATGTTGATTTATGAGTCTAGGGTTTTGATGTACACAAACTCAAGGTAGTAGTGATTGGTGGCAGATGCGAATAACAGCACGTTAATAGTTTAAAACGAACAAAATTATGTTTACAAACATTATTTAAATATTGAGTGTTGTTGTTTTTGCTTGTTTTAATATCAGAAACTAGATACGTAAAAGTACTTCAGCAGTTCACATAATTATTAGCAGGTTTAGAATTTAGATGATCTCTTGCTATAACATGCTTAAAACATTTTTGTTATTGTTTATAAATTATAAGTGTTTTTCTGGTTTCTATATCTCATGAGTGTATTTCGTGCTCAAAACCATCGTCATCAGGGTTACCAGCACGTAATACATGTATACACAACAAAGTACTTTAGAAGTCTATGATGAATTTCCTTTAATGAAAAGAACTCATACAAATCATATTTCACAATTCTAAAAGGTGTTATTTACACATGTTTGGAATTTATTACATCTTTAAAACAGCACCCACTCACTAAAAATAAAAATGAAACTTAAATAAGCCCAGTATCAGGCATTTTGAATTGAGTTGTATTATACATGTATAAATATACCATTACGGACACAGGAAATGCAATGTCATTTGTTTGCCCATGTCGACAAGAGTAACTGGGTGTGCCTGGTAATATAGTTATGTAAATATAGGTTACCTGATACATTTATCTTGTTGTTGATGTAATAAAGTGAAGTACAAGTACAATGTGTGTCAAGATAACAGGCCACTAGAAGGGAAAACATAAACGTGGTACCTACCAACAATACACGGTAGACATGACATTAACATGCATGTTTTTGTATGTGACAATATCGGTCAAATTATAAAGTTCAAAGGGTGTAAATAATTTAAGCAATTAACATTTTCTTTAAAAATTGTTTAAAATTACCTTATTGGGTCCACTTCTGAATCTAACAGAATAGATTATATGTTGTTATGAAATGTCCACCTTGTAAAATAAAATCTGTGCTGTAGGATGATAACAAACAATGTAGTGAGGGGTGGTATAAGTGTAAAATTGTGACTATTATTTGCTCCAAAAACATATTTTTGATAACAAATCTGAAAAATGGTGGAGATGAAGGGGATGGGGGGACATGCCTGAAAATATTTAACTACTTGTAAGATCCTCTTTTAAAAAGAGTGACTCCATACTGGTGATCCTCGATCTATACGTGGGTCTAACATAATTAATAACATCATAGTGTCAAACTAGACCGGTGCCAACTTTAATATTACAGCATATCACTGGCTTGTCATTTCGTATTACTCACACTCATTCACATTTTCACAGGATAACCTGCAGCAATGTTAATCTTCATAATTCTGGGTAGTAACAGGTAAGAGAAATGATGTAGATTCTATTTTTAATTCAAGCCAATTACGTTCAGGTAAATTTCAACAATGATAAAAGCTAATTGAAATATCAGCAACAGTTAGTAAAATAACTAGTTATATCTTGTGCAGTCACTTCCTCATACAGTGGTGGCATAGCTTTCATTAAACACCTTATTTATTTAAGTACTGGGTAATTGAAATATGCTCAAACAAGTGTATCTAAACTTTGAGAACAGTACTTTAATATAGAGTGATAATTAGCTCAGCATCTACCTGAGGTGCATTTGTTTTTTCCCAATCCAACCAGTGGTCCACAAAAATTATGGTATTTACGATCTCTTGCTGCTAATCAGTAAGAGGAGCCTATGTGGTAGTTGCATGTTTCTTCTGAGGCCATGCATCAACATAACTGTTTGAATAGGCCATGATGCGCTTCAGTGGTGATGTTAAACAAACTTTATCTTATAATCTGATAATGGTGGGTTGATTAATTTTAGAAATCATATATACACATGTATGCACCCACTCATATCTACTGGGTACACACATATAATATTATGCACATACATTATACATAATTATATTAACAATATTCTTTCTACATTTTGTAGGCTGCAGAGGAATATAACTGTTCCATTTTTGTCCACCCCTGGGATATGGAACAGGGCGGCCGCATGAAGAAATACTGGTTGCCCTGGCTTATAGGTTAGTTTTGTTTTGTTTGTGTGAAACTAATTGTTTACGTGTTGTGTAAGTGTTATTTTTAGATTTAATGTTTGAGTAGCAGTGCTAAAACTTTAATGTTTGTGTAACACTGTTGAACTTTCCTATTTGAGTAAGTATGTTAAATTTAATGTAACCGTGTTAAACGTCCATTTGACTAACAATATTAACCATTGTTTGATTGGTCAAATATTTAAGACATTGTAAGGATGGGTGTAGAGGGTGAGTTTAAATTAGAATAATGGTCATTATCTCTTCTAAAATTGAAGAACAATTTGTGTCATTAATTTTGTGGATATTGTGATTGGGAAATAGTAACATTTTAATGACAGCTTACTGCATGTGCTACAATATATCTAAAATCTGCTAGCTCTGGTTTATGTAATGTGGATGGGAGAAGTACCGTAGATATGTAAAAACAATCTACACCTATATGCAATTCCACCGTTGTGTCAGGAATGTAAACTACTATTTAAATCCAATCAAATATTTAATAATAATATCCTTAAAAAACGTGTATGCAAATGAAGTGTCGCAGGTTTTATGTGCATAATAATTAAGATTGGTAGGTTTGAATCAGTTTTAATTTAAACTGTTTTAAATACCGGTACATTATATAGAATGGTGGTTTAGGCTTCAACAACAATTATCTTCAATTTCCTCAAAACTGTAAGGAACTTGAGAAAAACAAAACCTTTTTTTATCAGCCTAAATACAAACATAATTATAGGCTATTTTCTACACAAATGTTCATTGTGTGGAATTTCAGATCAGTTCGTTTTACAGTTGTTATGCAGTTGTCATTGAATATTGTGTGTAAAGGATTATGAATAACTGGTTTGTGTATTTTGAGGATTGTTTAGTCATGGTACTATAATACTATCTATATATCAACACCTGACTGTTTTTGCCACAGTTGTTTTGCAGGTTTTAGCACTTGGTGCACATTTGATCAGCATTATAAATTTTGCATTTCGTCCATTTTGTTTGTTACTTGTATCTTTTGGTTGAACCTTTTTTTCAATTTGCTTTCTGTTTTGCAGTTTTTCAAAAATATTTACTGTTTGATATTTTTGCATTTGTTATGTAGATAGCTAACTTCTACCAATCTCCTTTCTATTATCCTGTATGCATGAAACAATATGCACATTTTGTGGTGAGTTTGAAATTTTGTTTTAAAATTATGGATATTTTGTATAAAAGATATATTGAGGATATTATCAAAGGATATTATTAAAGTTGAGAGGATGTGTACATGTTAAGTGGTTTAACAAGTCAAGTTGTTTGTTATATATATACATGTACGTTCTTTAAACTCTTTTTGTACTATACTGGTACTGTGTTTTGTCAGTACATGTATTTATTAACTGGATAGAAGATGATTTAGTTGCTTGTTTCTGATATGTTCATGCAATAAGTTTAGTACGATATTAAAAATCAGTTTCAAGTTTTTAAACATTGTTTGGTGACACATAGAAGTTATTTGTTATGTAATATGCCAAAATTTGTTCGAGTAACAACATATACGATTTGAAAATATATCTGCTGTACTGTTTTGATAGGAGTTGAACTATACATGTATTGCTGTTTCGTTCATCATTTAGAGGTTTTATTTAAATTGAATTATAGGTAAGTGTTATAGATATAAAATACATGTCTAATTTTAAAATTGGATTGTATAAACAGGGTCTGGTCCTGGCAGTTTCACAGATTTTTGCAAGGCTATAATTATTATACCTTGAAGTTCATGGTTTATATATAGGTTGGAATTTTAAATAATAAAGAGTTAATAATTATTGCTTTGGTATCATCTGATATTTTGTAGTTAAGCTGATAAAACAGCTAAAAAATTAAAATTCTCAATCCTTTAGTCATAACCCATGTTTGACTTCTGTGCTATATGTTATTGTATGTAAAAAAACACTAAACAGTCATTTGAAAATTATTTTGAAAGTACGTTTGTTTTGTAAATTTATTTTGTTCCGCTGGTTAGATCAATTTCTCTTATTTTAATTGCCATTATTTGTCTTATTATGTATTATTGCCAATGATTAATAATTGATTAGCAGTTTGTATGTGTTATTGACTAAAGTCACATTTAAATCCGAGTGACATATTTCGGTCACACTTTAATCATAAATGCATAGGCCTAAGTTCATCTTTGTGATATAACTTATCAGAGTAATAACCTTTTAGCTCTGGTGTGAATGTTCAATATTATGTTGTAAACAAAGGTCTCTGTGACCTGTGCAAATCATTCTAACATTTGACAATTTAACGCTGCATGTGATTCTGAATAGTATTCGACCAGCTAACTGCTGCATGTACCATGGATATCAATGAAATAATATCACAGATTATCTTACTAGATGTTAACGAAATGACTCGGCATTGGCAAATTAATGTAGGGTACTTTAACCTATATTTTAATACTTTAAGCAAATTTTGTAGCAGATTTAGTCTGTTTCATCATTATGTTGAAATCCTAATAATTACTATATAATAATCTCGATGTAGTAAAATAACAAAGCTTGTCCCAGCTTCTATCTGGATGAATTTCTGTATTCTCCTGTTTTCTTGTACAATCATAATACTTGTACTTAAGTAAATGAGGAATATAATTATATTCTTGTATATGTTACGTGACTTTTCTTTGTACACCCACTGTGATTGTTCCGGTCAGCTTTGTGATGAATTTTGGGTATCTCAGATTTTGTGTTCAATCGTAATACTCAATTTAATGAGAAATATATCTTCACGAGTCTATGTCATTTCCAAAGATTACAACTGATATTTATTTATTTGTTCATTAATGTTAGCTTAGTTTTTGTTTTTGTTTTCGTTTTGTGAAGTAAACACTAAAACTTTTAATCCGTAACTGTATTTTCTCTGACACATTTTCTAGTTTTCATGTAAGTACATGTACATACTTTAAAGAGACCAACACATATTTAATGTTTGTGCAACCATCTTCCAGAAGATGTTTGAAGTGAGTGTGGATCCACCAGTGGGACACAGTAATTGCATCAGTGGCTACGTCCACGGAGCAACCCTTATAGATGATGAGGATTTTGTTTTGGGACATCATACATCGTAGGGACCCAGATATAGCATCAAGTAGGGAGTTGGTAGCTCGCCAAGTCTACCTCCAACTACATGTAACAACATAGATCTCCATTCCAGCCGAGTCCATTGAGGGTAAAAATAGCAAGCACTTTGTGTAAGACTAAAAATTCATAAATTAAATTTAGACTTAAAATATTCTTAAATTTTGAAATTTAGGAATTTTACTCCGAATATGATTTTCTATGACAAAACTTCATGACGATTCATGCTTTGTTGATTAGGAATATATTCTCTTTTTTTAGTGCCTATGAAATTTAAATTACAAGTTTGGTATTATTTGATTATATTTATTGTCTTACATGAGGTCCTTGATTTTAAAATACATAATGGCTGCCACTAAAAGTCCAGTGTTTTGAGTATATTATCACTGCATATTGCATTCTACTCAATCTTTATGACTTAGTGATATGCTGACTATAGGAATATCATACATAGACAACTGATCTAAAATTCAAACTTATGTCTGTTCCTTGATGGCATATCAATCTGTTTATTCTCCAAGTTCAAAAGACAGCACTTTGTTGATCCTAAAGTAAATCTGCTATTCTTGATTGCACGTTGTGGTGATGGTAAACACTACATGCCTGGTTCTTAGTGGTAGTCCAAAATTTGGAGACATGTATCATCTTTTACTCGTGAACCGGACCACTGGAAATGGCTTTTACGAACGCGCATTGAAATCACAAGATCGATTTAATAAAATAATAGTTTACCTCGTTCAATTTCCTATTGAAATCAACCAACAGAAGTTTACAACTATACCAATTTAATTTATGGATAGATGAAATGCATGCTGTGACCAATTCTTGATTTTCAGCATGTCATTTATAAGTTGCACCAATCTACTAGTATGTATGTAATGCAACAAACTATACGCAGACGTAACTTTGACAACTTTTTCCTGTGTGTGACAACTGCTGATTATTTAGGAATGTATTGATACTGCACTTCATTTAAAATATTCTTGTTTGTTCCTCATTTTTGAAGCTTGTTGGTGTGGAGTCTGTGTTTACTATACAAAGTTATTCTGATGTCAAGGTTCACATATGTGCCATTTCATTATTAATAAGCAATCTGTAAATAGACCGCCATAAGGGATAATATACAGTACTTTAAAAACTTAAGATTCTCATAGAACCAATTTGCCAGTAAATCGTATTAACCGTTTCAATAATTGCTGGCTTGTCATTTCATTTCCCCACACATCATTTTTTGTATGTCAGCTGATGCTGTTGTCAAGGACAACACTGTTGAATGTTTTTTCAACACAGTCGGAGAGAGGATGGGAATTGATGGTTCTGTGTTGCAAGAAATTGAAGATGCATAAGGTTTGTTGCACCATTTGAGAAGCAAAACATTCCATTTTTGGTGAATGGTATACATGTATATAGAATTCTAAGCAATGACCTTTTAATACCGTATTTAGGAAAACAAGCCTGATTCCAAATAGAATCAAAGAGTTTCATAAACATGGTATTAAAGAGTAGTGTTTGGTAATTTATTACTCACCCGTATGTATAAAGAACTCAATTGTAATTAAGTCTGTTGTAAATGGCTCAAAATTTAAAAACAGTCAGTGGTTAAAGTCGTTTGCTATACCATTCAATGCTACATTGACAAATTGCGCAACTAGCAATGATTAAGAAAGACATCTGAATTCAATAGCTGGATGATGTACCCATGATATCGGTAGAGTCTGCATTTCTTGTACTTTGATTCAAGATTCTCTTTGACCTTTATTAAACAATAATATCTTCAATGGGTGAGTAATAACTTATATTTAACAGTGATTAGTTTGTTTCCGTTTGTCAAATATCACATAGCAGTGCTGTAGATTGGCTTCCAAAATATAGGATACATATTTTAAAGAAAAGGGAATATAATTCACTAAAAGGACGAGTTCACATTTACAGAAATAATTTCTCATATCACTTCGTTGCAGCTATGGCACTGTTATGTATATACAGTTGGTATTTTTTACGTCATCGCATGCTTGTTTCCTGTTATTACCATCAGATCGAGACAAGATTTTTGTGCACATGTCTTTTAAAGAAGTTAGCTATGCCTTCTTGGTTGTCTATTTCAACAGGAATTAATGAAAAAGGTTTAATGTTTAGGAAACGTTGGGGATGATTTTAAGTGATTAGTCTTATGAAAATGTTGAAATCCCTAAAACTTGTTCAAAATATAATACATGTAATAAAGTTTGAGTTTGTTTCAAAAACAATTTGGAGAAACTTTAGGAATTAAACCTGAATACAGCATAATGCATCTCCTTGGTGACAACTTGTCAAAGGGGCAGAAGACTTCTGCCAGAAGTAACCAATCTGTAAGAATTGCCCACGGTAAAAGAGGTTCTTTAGGAGTAGTCTTTTTTCATGTTCGTCAACTGTTACTTGACACATATGTTGAAGCTTCAAACTCTTTCCAAAGGAGCAGAAGCTACCAAGCCGAGAGTGTTGCTAAGGTGAGAGAGGTCTTTAAAAGCAGACTCGTTATAGTTATAGTTCACATGAACAATGTTGTAACTTTGCTCTCTTTTCAAAGGGGCAGAAGTTATGAAGCGAGAGAGGACCTTATCATGTTCATATACTGGTAGTTGTTTCTTGGAGCTCATGGTCATCGTAATTTCATTATCATTGTATTAACATCTACTATTTAATTCTTATGAGATCATTTGCTTTTATTTACTTTTTGGACTGCCTCAATCAATAGGAAATAATTCAGTAACATAGGAAGTGTCCCTCACTTTTCACTGTTTGACCAAAATGGTTTTTACCATATAGTTTTCAAAGTAAACTCCCACCCTGCCAATTGTTATCATCTTCATACACCACTAATATAATGAGTTATGTTCTTGTTGCAAGTAGTATGTCCAAATGGTTTTCTGTTTAGGGAAAATGCAAATAATCCTTCAATAACACTACATTACCATTTCTTACATTATTCACATGGGCCTATATGTATGCTGTGAAAGTGGAATCGATATGGCCACGGTCAGGATAAGTTTTTGAAGTGTTCTAAAATTTATATAAAAGTTTATAGCCAGACAAATACATTCTTGCTTCAGATTTCTGTGCTATGAATGTCATGTGACTTCACCGACTTGCTGTTTGCACTTAGTTTGAGTGTTTGGTGTAAGTGTTTAGACAAACAGGTATATTAGACCACTTCTGAGTTTCTTGTAGTGATGTGGACAAAGATTGGTGCCATATTTACAATGAATAACGTATGTACATGACTTCAAGTGTACTGTATTGTTGTTTGCAAATAATATTATATATACATGGTGAAAATGTTATTGAAAGACTTAGGTCAACTTTTTTTTATTGCTAATGATATTATTCAGGATTGGTGTTTTGTACTTTATAGGATGTGGAGAACTTGGATCTGCACATAACTCAATAGTTCTAAAATAAATACAGAAAAAAACAAATTATGTCGCACCCTTGCATGAAGACTGGTTTTGGTTTCTATTTTCGTATGTGATTGTATTTTGGAATGCAAGCATGATTTTTGATTTTTATCCTTCAGTAGCACTTTGTTGTCAACATTGATGAGGTGGTAATACAGATAAAGTGTGTGGTGTTGTTGACACCACATTGAAAGCCAAGTACATGTACTCAGAATGACAGAAATATGTTGGCATGTTATTCATTCCTTAATCTATTTCTCAATCTATATACATACATGTATTCAGGGAGCAGGATGTAGTTTGGTGAAAGAGTATCTATGTGACTTGCGATAGATACCAGCAACGATCCTTCACAACAGTAGATCCTTTTCTTTGCCAACCAGAATTAGAATATCAAATGTCATGCCATGCTCTGTTCTCTGTATGACCCTGTGTTGCCTATTTAAAGATTAACCTATGTGGTTGAAGTGGGTTACTACTGTAGACCATGTCATTGTGTTACAACTTACAATAAATAATCTTTTACACCTCATTAAGTAATGTGCTACGGTTAATCAAATATTCCTTTCTTGGTCAAATAATTTTCTGCCCTGGTGAGGACATGCGAAGAAGTATAATTGTTTTCTGTATGATAACTTAATATATGTTGTGTGGAACTTTAGAAGAGATATTCATAAGTTGTTCAAAGTTTAAAAGCCACTGGAACAAAAGATTATCTACAAAGTGTATTAACCTATTAGCTTTTAACACGCACTCAAATTATCGTGATATGGCCAGAATGTATTCGCAGTGATCCAAGAGAAGGTTGTTGCTTTTATGGGGTAGGCGTGTATAGCTAGTGTGGAGAATAACAGATTAGGAACAAGTAATTGGAATCTAAGCTATCTAGCTTGTGAGTTGGATTAATATTTCATGTTTTATTTTGTTTTACCTTCGTTTTCTCATTTTGTTTTACTGATATTAAATTTGTTAAAATCTAAATATTTAATGCCTTTCTTCTATGTCCAACATGACTAATGTTTCTGGTGCAGTCTTGGAGTTTGTGTTGTCTTCATCACTTTGTGAGCAGTTGTGGGTGAAAGTCCCACAAAGTTTGTCGAGTACTGTCATTTCTATCGTATGCAATTGTGCAGAAGATGGATT
The DNA here is from genome assembly GCA_032273805.1 of Melanodrymia brightae. Lineage (NCBI taxonomy): Eukaryota > Metazoa > Mollusca > Gastropoda > Neomphalida > Peltospiridae > Melanodrymia > Melanodrymia brightae. Next base: position 10,249 of record JAUTCZ010045398.1, on the reverse strand, counting down.
TTATATTGGTTAATTACATGTACAACCACCAACTGGTATTAGGATGTTACTGCAGTAGTAAAACAATGTGTATATACATGTATTTCAAAACTGGACATTACTTAATGGTGCTGTCTTTTTAATTGACCCATTTAATGGTGCATTGTTTTGTACATGTAACCTCTGGTTCTTAAAGTTGAACTATGTTATGTGTAGTGGACTCATTTTTTAAATACAAATTTGTGATTTGCGTGGTACAATGTCAATTTAGGAATGGTTATACGCGGTAGTACAAGGCTTAAGCTGACTCAACTGGACCCTTGTAGGACTGAGAGAATGTTCCAACATTCTAGTGTGATAAATCAATTTAAGATCAATAAATTAATCATGCTCCGACAGATTTCTGGGTGATACAGATGCCGGATTGGACAGTGCACTCTTCTATCCCAGGATTAATAGAAGATTCAATTAACTTTACATTTCAAAACATAATCAAATGTGTTTATTTGGCCAGAACATGTGATTATGGTAATTCATCTTTATCTCTTCTCTGTGATTTTATTTTATTGCCACAGTGAAAATTGTGTTTCATGAAAAACTAATGTCTAATAGCTTTTGCATGGACTAGAGCTTGTTGATAAATTGACACTTTCAGGTTTTTTTTATTTGTTCTTTTAACAGACATATTGATAACCTGATTTGTATCACTAAAAAAAAATTATTTTCAGCTTGTGTCTTAATCTAATTTTATGACATGGTGAACATTTACTATTTAATTTAATTGTTTCTTATTCAATTTTATACATTTTCTGGGGATTTTGGTTTAATAAATAAGCAGATTGAAAGTAATGAGGGTTGTTTGCACTTGAAAAACTTCTGTAATGTTTTATTTTTTAAAACTCTTATTGCTTAATTTTGTGGATTCACTAGATTTTCTTAGATATTAATTTTCCAGTTGGTTTTTAAATTTATAAGCTCCAAACAGTATAATCTGTGACACAAATATATACTCGCTTCTTAAATGCTTGATGATGTAATTTATAATTAACATAGTCTTTTTAATCTTGTATTATTAACATTATAAATATAAGTTTATTTCAGATGTAACTTCTTTGTCAGGTATGCAGCAGTTATTGCCTCACAGGGCTCAACTTATATAGAAATATATCCAATCATCCAGGCTATGGTTATCCATGTTTTATAATAAAACATATCGGCTTTTTGTATCCAGTCTCGACTACTACTAGCAGTTTATAACAAAGATCCATGTACATCACGTTTTACAGTAAAATGTATCAAAATTCAAGGAATTGTGTTTCTTACTATAAGTTTGGAGTTTTCTTAAAGTAAAAATGGAAGTCCATTATTTGTATTCTGATTGTGATACTCGGTACACAATCTGAGTAAGTATTTGCCATTTAAAAAAATATTTCTGATAGGTCTAAATTTTTATATCCATTTTACTTCTTTGAATGTTATTTGGTGAAGTTTGAATTTGTTGTTCCAGTATTAGTACAGTAAGTATATCACTGGAATGCATAATTTATTTTCAGATTGACTTATACGTACGCCGTATGGTATATATGTAACATGGAACATCTTTGCAAACTAAGGTTTCCTCCTGCACTCTCCCTTGTTTCATGTATTGTGACAGATATTTTAATATTTTTGCAGTTATAACAATTCTTAGCACTAATCCCTCAACAATTCCATATAATATATTTACCAATGATTCACTAGAGCCATCTAAGAGAATGGATTGTGAGACCTGAGTAGCCTTGGCTTGAAAGATGCTATGTCATCACTTAGAAATCACAATATGTTTAGCATTAGACAGCAACAGGATATGTAATGGTAAAACAGGCATCATTCGCATTTATAAGTAAACTTCAAAAATTACAATCATGTGAATAATTACTAGTGATGATATTTGTTTTAAAATACAACAATTTCCCTTTTGCAACGCAAACATTACATATCATGAGTTGATAGTTTTTACGAAAATGCAAACATTTACCTATTAATATTACATTTTCAGTAAGCAACGGCATATTTAGGGATAATTTACAATTTAACAGTAAAATATGAAGGACTTTTGTCCATAAACTATTTAAAATTCAAAAAACTTTTCGTAAAATTTGTATAAAAATTCTAGATTTTGTTTTATGATGTTAACCATTTTTATTCTTCCTCCAAAACGTAATTACCCAGTAAATTGATTTCCTTGACTTGCAAAGATGACCATTGAACAGAAAACAATTAACAAGTGACCCGTGACCTTATATGGTCATGACATCCATTTATTGTGAGTACCCAGGACATTTATAAGACTTTAATTAGAATATTGCAAATTTAATTTTATATTTTGTGCATTTAGACATTTTGTTTCAGAAAACATTTGTGACATATTTTCAGGAATGCCAACAGAGACCACCACTGCTATTTGCTGCATGTTATTTGGAGGCGTCCTCGAACGCTTTCCTAAACTCAAAGTATGCTTTGCTCATGGAGGTTCGTCATTTAAGCATTATTTAGATAGATGTTAGACATCTTGTTTCTACACAGTACCAATTACCATCTGTACTATTGTTTTGAACTTTTGTCTCTTTAGTAAACACAAGATCACAAAAATAATACATGAATATTGTCCAAACCCTATATTGGGGGCATTCAACACTATCTTCAATGAGAAATAGTGGTTGCGGACTTGCAGTGTTCATTACAAAATGTTAGTCGAGGTTTTGAGTCCATTTGAGTATTTAACATCTTTATATGCCCAACAAGAAATTTTCGGATTATATGATGGCGATGTGCGTGCGTGATGATGGAACATTGCACACATTTTAGTCAATATTTTGAATAGCATAATAATCTTTTATAAAAATGTGAGAAAATTTACCAGATCAAATGTCATCAATTTGCTTTTAAGTATAAATCGTTGAGGCAAGATTATGTAGCATAAAAATAATAATACTTCAAAACATGAAATATTGTTTAATTGCAATACATCTGTAAATGTGTTTTCAGGCGGGGCCTTTCCGTACACTGTGGGGAGAATTGAACATGGCTATAACGTGAGACCAGACCTTTGTGCCACAGAATGCAGTTTTAATCCACGGGAATATCTTGGTAGCTTCTACACAGACAGCCTTGTGCATGACGAAACGTCTCTCAAACTTTTAGTTGATGTTATTGGAAAGGTAAAAAGGCCAGGATTAGCAATATTCAAATGTTAGATAAATACTTAATGTTTTTAATCAATATTTGTACGAGTGATGGTAAAATTACATTATTGTTCAGGAGCTGGTTCAGTTCTATTTTCAAAGTATACTGGGTTTGGATTGGCAAGGTGTTAGGAACACTAAACGTATACGAAAGAACCCCTGTTTTCGATAATGGGTAATAAATAGAATACTCAATTTACTACTCAGCAATACTCTTTAACTTGCCCTTGATGCTGTTCTTCACTCACCAGACTCGTGAAGGGAAACATCAATGCACTCGTGTTAGTTAAACTGTATTGACCCATATCTCGTCGAGTATTCTCTAAATCAGAATTTGAAAAAACCTTTAGATATCCAATATGAGAATGTTTTACCTTAGTGAATATTCCGCTCTATTACAGGACAAGGTGATGCTGGGCAGTGACTATCCTTTTCCACTTGGTGAACACCATCCCGGAAAGCTGATAGAGTCAATGAAGGATTTCCAAACAGATCTTAAGGTAGATATAACGGCTCAAGTTTGCCTTCTTCTAATTCAACCAATTAAATTCCCAGTGATTACCATCATTTCTGAGGGTGTCGTTAGTTGTATAGGACACGAACAAAAGACTTTCATTATATTTTCTGCTTTTCTGGCAGCTTCTCATCCAATCCACCCTTAATCCACATTCAATTTCATTCCTGTTATCTCATACACACAAAAGAAAAATTATCATCCTTACTTCACCCACCATAGAAATGAGACAATTACTAAAAATATAAACTAAAATATAATACAATACTAATAATAATAATATAATTATTTATTTTCAGAGGGTAAACACATTCAATACAATATTATAAGGTGACTGGTCTCTCTTAATGCCTTCTCTAATTTACATACATATACATACAACATTAAAATATCACAATACATGAGAAATATGACTACAGGATAAAAAGAAAAAGTATACATACGAATATTCAAAGTTAAGAACATTGTATATTATAATGTCTGGTATAAAGTAAAAATACACCAATTAAATTATAGGTACTTGTCAGTTTCAGTAGTTCTACTATGTTAATTAATTTAATTGAAATGTTCTTATATTTTCTTTCATAGAGTATCGATATCTGTATATCCAATGTATTTTTGGTCATTTCAATGGTTATCGTATCGAAGTATGGATTTTTGCCCAAAATAATTTAGTTTGTACTAAATTTATATTTATCCCACTGTCTATTTGACGTCTCAGGAATTCCCAGCTAACAATTTATCATCTTTCGGACATTTTTCTTTAGATGTAATTTCCTCCAATGGAGTAAAAGTCAGGGTGTACCTTTAAACATTTTATAGTGACATGTGCAATTTATTTGTTTATGATAAAACATAATATTTGTTGCCAATTCAATAAACTTAAAATTGTCTCAAAATATTGTATTATGACAATTATTTTTCAGGATCAACTTTTGTTTGGCAATGCATTGAATTTCCTTGGATTGAGCCAGGATATGTTTGCGAAATAACCCAAGCTCCATGGAATGTGATGATTTGGTTTGCTAAACGGGCTACATTCCATTGTGTACATGCTGCTTTTGCTCATGTCACAACATACAGTGTTCATTTAAAGAATTATATCCAGTAATTATTTGGTGATATATCCAGCGACAGATACAAGAATGTTAAAATGCCGGTGGGGGTGTAAAATGTTTGTGCATTACATTTTAGTTAAAAATAAATCAAAAGTGGTATAGAAGTCTTTCAAAATGAAGGGGTGTAGACCCTTCACCTGTATCTGCCCATGATAATGCATATTTTAGTTTAGAAAACTATTACATATCAATTATTTATTATATTACAATGATTGATAATACTTACACTGTTGGTGTCGAGAATTATTATGTACTGTATATATTACTTTTGTCTATTTGGTATTCCAAATAGTAAGGTTATACTTTTAGGTATTTAAGATTTGACACAATTTTGCCAGCTGTGGTTCAACTGGTCAGACTAAAGATCAACTGTAACTGACATATAGGGTTCCTCACATCTTTATGTAAGGAGAAAAAACCGCAGTTGATTTTTAGATCACGCTGGAAGAGACTAATTTGCATATTCAGTTTTAAACTAGTCAATTGTGTAAATGAACATTTTAATCATTCAAATTAATGTGTGATTTTTATCAATACATGTGTATTTACACAAAAACTGTCCAAAGAGAGAAATGTGTTTAAGATGTATTTGTATTGTGATGGTACCGTTTGAGATTAGTTATGAGAAGTGTACATTAGGCAGCTGGAAGACGAATGCACAGAGAGAATGAGATGGAAAGAAAGAGAACTACAATTCAGATTGGTGCAACCTAATATGTGACCCGTGATAGGATTCCTAGGCTCTAGTCACTGCTACTGTTTTACGCTATAGACCAAATTACCAAAATATTAATCATTTGATGAAATTTATCATTGATCAGTGTAACGTAATGTTTTTCTTATTAACTAGCTATTCTACAAGACTGTTCATTGTAAACATTAAAATAATTAAAGATTTACTCAAATTTTATTAATTTGTTAGATGTGATTTGTATTTTCGTTTGTCTCTGTTCAATTCTGATTTAAAGTCGACCACATTATATTTTTAATCACAGAAATTTCATGCTCGTTACAGCAGCTATAAAATTGCACATTGCAATATAGTACCTCAGAAATTAGTGCACAGTGTCTACACAGGATTACGAGACCAGGTAAACATTATTTTCAACAGATAACTTGAATTTATGCAATTTTTGTGTCATTTGTAATGGATAATGATGTCACAATTGTCTAAAGAAGAGTTGTTTAAATTTGGTTATATTTATTTTAATGCATTTTAATTATGAAATTATAAATAATCATGGAGTAAAAGTATATATGACTTTCAATACGGTCTTCAATATTATGGTTTGACGATATCCATTATTAATTTTGCATTAACTTTACAACCAACAGAGATATAACAACCATGTATAACTACCGGTAGTTTTAAAGTGTAGATGTTGATTCTAGGATAATCTCAATTTTAACTGTGCCTAGAAATCCCAATACCAGTCACTTACATAAATTATTATATATGTTAATATTAGTGTCCAAAATATTTTAACAGATGTTGAAACTATTAAACATATTCTGACGATATATTTATTGCATATATTTAATAAATAGTTTTTTATAATAAATCTAAAAGATGTATAATAAATTGTAACTTGTGTACTGTAAACAATCTGTACCAGTATTGTATATAACAATTATTTCAAGATGGGTTAAACGTGAAATGTGGTTGTTGCATATTTTTATTGGAATAAAAATGGGATATGTTCGTTTTTGTGGCTTTAAAAATAACATCTGACATCATCTGTTTCAATGTACACCAGCAATCATATTGTCAAGGCTGGCAAAATTTCACACAAGAGATAAAAAGAACTGAGATATATAGATCATTTTGAAAATAACAATCTCATAGCATATAAGCTTGATCATTGTCCTATATAGCAATGATTAAAACACTATTTCACATCCACCACAGAGAACTTTATGCCACGATGTGACGTCAGCGGCTTTCAGCATCCATTTCCCATTTTTTACTGTTATACCAATCTTGTTTTAGCATGCTCCTGAAATTGTTTTTCCATCTCCACGTCATGTTCTGAATGCATCAAGCTCTTTCTGGAGTCATCTTTTATCATATTCATGTCTGCATAAATATCGAGCTGGTCTCTGAGACATACTTTCAGATCATCGACAGATTTTCCATATTTCGCCGAAATCATGAAGGTACCATCAAACTGCAAAAGCTTTGCTGGTCGAAACTCTGGGTTAACTGTTTCAAGACTTTCTGAAAATATGCAAAAAAAACAATTAGATGAGCTGCAGACGTACAACATATTTAAGTACAAAGTAAGAAGAAACAAGACCAAAACAATATACTGTAGCTCCGACTTCCTTATATAGGAGAACTGGTAAATAGTTTACAAATAAAGTGTAACGAGGATAGTTTTCACAAGACAATGTAGCTTAACTGTAAATGATGGACAGTAAACAACTTTACACAGGTTTTTCAAAATGTTTCCACTTATTCAATTATATTGTCTTTAGAGTTTTAGCCATTAAAAAACCAATCTGACAATCTCACTGGATTAAGTTAATCATCTAAACACTATTGATAACTCCTTCCCTGTTATGTAACTTAATTGTGTACAAACTTTCCAAAAGCAATGTTCAGCACGATGGTTATCTTAATCTTGAATACACAAATAAAGCCACGACATTGATAGATTGATGGTGTTTAACTGTGATACAGGTCAAAGCTGAGGGGAAAAGAAAAAAAGACAGATGAAATCCACCACATACCTGGCAAACGATTAAGCAAATCTACAACTTCTTCCAGTTTATCAGCACTTCCCTCAGTATCACATTTATTCAAGGCAAGAATAGCTGGTTTACTGATCAGATCTTCCCTGTAGAGTTCAAGCTCCTGCAAACAAAATCATTTATTCAGTTTCTACAATATATTTTCTGAACAAATTGGTTTTTGGCTTGCAATGTAACGAATAACAATTGGTCTTTTTCTCGCATATTTTGATCAATTTTTACAATTGAAAGGTCAATTTTGATAACACTGTTGCCTGAAAGACTTTCTATTTGTGACCGATTTTTCTGGATCCTACTCCATTTTGCAGAGTACTCAAGACCTTGCTTTTGAAGAGGCATTAAAATAATTCTGTGAATTAAAATAAAAGGAGACAATTCTCGCATTTTCTGGTGTTTTTTTGTACCTGAAATTTTCATTACAATTACTACTTTAAAATGTTCATGTTCTATCTTTCTAACACAATACTGTTAAATATATTTTACACCTTTAATGTAATATTTGTTATTTTTAGCAAATACATAAAACATGATCACTAAAATGATCAGTTTTGTTATTTCCAAATCTGTTATCCTTTGTCTCCTGACCTAAGTTGAATCAAACCAAACAAATATCTGCCTTACTTGATTGAGCAGCAAGATTGTTTCAAAAGCTGATCTGTGTTGATAGTTAATTCCAAGCTGGAAGCCATTAATGTCCACCATGAATAACAACAATTTAGTTCTCTCTATATGTTTGAGGAATCGGTGTCCCATTCCAAAGTTTATATGTGCCCCTTCAATCAACCCCGGTAAGTCAGCAACAGTAATCTGAAAATAATAACGAATTAATTTTGTTCAGTTTAGAAAGTTGACAATATTTCATTATAATTATAGCTAAAACATATGAAAATCTCACACGCAATTAGATAGATTCTTATTGGTACGTTACATTGTTGCACAGATATTTTATCCGTGTACCCTGCACATGCATTTCCTTTCGTCTGTATGAATAAATCAAAGCGCAGGTTCCAAACATCCTGAATAATTTATATACAGAAAAAACCAGAGTGGTTAATTCTGATGTACTGGGAAATATGCAGTCATAAATGTATTTTGCTTGATTTGCTAAAGCAGGGTTGACGCTAGGGGGCGACTTGAGCGAAATAGTCGCTCTATGGAGTTAAACTTCGCTTTAATTTGCAAGCAAAGCGAAGTTGAAGTTGCCTTGTCATTTGAGTTGCCTTAACCTCCTGAACAGTCCTGGAATATTTGATCAATTTAATTTATGAATTTAAACTTGTTTGTTATTTATAGACCAATTATTAGTTAATGTTAACTGTTAGTTGTCAATTACGTCAATACACTAGTCAGTCAATACACTACAGTCAGTCCGTATGTCAATACACTAGTCAGTCCGTGCTGTTCATGCCAACTCAACTGATAACTGTCAATCATTGACTGGGATGAGGTTTTTTAACCAATCAACACATTCCTGCCCGAAGACTGGACAGCTATGCATGTTCTTTATTGAAGTCCGTTTGGGCTTTTCAAACAAAGTTACAACATGGCACTGTCGCAGAGAGGTGTACATTTTAGTACGAGTTCCATGCTTTTTCCAGACGTTTACTGTTGATAGACTAGTAGGTAAGCACCATTTAGCAGGCTTCCAGTTATCTTATAATATGTTGCAATATGCCTCTGAAAAATGTATTAGAATTGTTTGATCTTTTTTGTCACTTCTCCCTAAAGTGACTTCTCCCTGTATTTCCAGCCTAGCTTGAACCCTGTGCTCAAGACAAAGTTTTTTAAGTGCAACTAAATGGACAATTCACGACCTTGAATTGACACCAGCTAATGATAACAATAACAGTTCTTTATTCTATAGCTTGGTGGACCAAAACATTATCTTTAATACTGTGATACATTGACAACATCGCAACTCTCCTTCCATGCTGATAACACAGTGACAACATAGTTAAATGTTTAAAAAAATGAAGTTACCTGTCTAAAATCAGGGTATTCCATTACACCAATCTGTGGTTGAATGGTTGTAACTGAAATACAGAAGTCATTTGATAATATAAATTTATAGATTTATATAAAGAATCAAAATAAAGTAGTGTGGAGAATTGAAGGTACATGTTCATTATATTGACCCAAACCCTGTCCCAACTTTCACAAACATTCCTCTATCTGTACTATATTATACACAATATTGTAATTCCAACAGATGAAAATGACTTTAAAATGATACAAAAAACCATTACAACTTTAAACTTATTTGTCAATTAATGAGCCACACAAAAATAAAACAAACTATGTCCTTTGTCTTAATAAAAATAAAAATAACTTAATACTTACATGGATAATCAGCAATTTTTGGTTTTGCTTTTGATATTGAACCAAGAAACGTAGATTTACCAGCATTAGGAAACCTGCAGACAAAATTTGTATCAAGGTCATAGTTAACCAATATATAGAATTAAATTTCACATGCTCATTACTTAAGTATGTACACCAAAAATCATGACTTTTGCAACCTCCCTCCTACCTTGTACACAAATTTCGAGTATCGTATCTGCATTTGCACTGAGAAATACAACATTAACCTTTAGACTACCGAATTCTTTTACAGACATTTCCCCTCTGTACCGGATTAATTTGGAAAAATACCAGTGTGA
>JAUTCZ010045387.1:0-12073 GCA_032273805.1 Melanodrymia brightae | reverse complement strand
GTGTGGTGTATCCATTCTACACTGTCATTTACAATACCATTTTGACATCTCTTTTCGCACAAGACCGTTTTTTTAAAAGCAAACTCAGAATTAATCACCAAGTACAAATTGTATTATATAGCTGACATTGTCACACAGAACTATGTGAAATGAGTAGCTTGACAAGAGTTAGATGTGGGATTCGTTTTCTCCTGATTTAATCTCGATAGACGGGTAATAAAGAACAATAAAGAGCATGCTTTACATAATAGAACTCCACAAAGCACAGTAAAAGGGATCGTTATGCGAGGTGGTCTGAAAAAAAGAATGCGGTTACAATGCTGGAAATTGTAGACGATTGTTCCTCACTGCTCTGGGAAACTCACAAGTGATGTTATGCAATATTAGTACCCAAGAGGAAAATATTTATCATATTTATCATATTTATTGTCTCACTTTCAAATATCACAACATTGATGTAATTTGTCACTTGATTGGTTGTTATGACCATCACCAACCAATGACAGAAGTGCTAATAAAATATCTTCATCAAAACGCAACTAGTCGTCGCTTTATTACAAACATGGTGTGTTTGAACCTCAATTAAATATAAGCATTATAAATAGTTTGTAACTCACTGCATTGAAACAAAACAAAACAAAGAAAGTGAACAATGATATTTAAAAAAACCAACTTAATTATGTTAAAATATTTTTCTTTAATTCTGATAGCATCTTTTTTCGTTGAATCAGCTAAAACACAAGGTACCCATCGACATAACCTTTGGATCTATTCAAGATAAATTAGTTGTGACAATTATACAAGTGAAAATTCTCTTTAGCACCTGTTAGAAAGCAAATAACCCTGTAAGCCCCTGAAGAGTTCGCATCACCTGCCACTCTCCTGTCACACGATATTTTAAAGTGCTACAGTGCTATCTAACTTCAAAAGATCAAGTTAAAGATTCAGTTTGTTTGTTTATAGACAACACTACAACACGTTGTTTAATTTATAATCATCAGCTATTAAATGTTATGTATATTTTACTCGCCAATTTTGGTGCCAACCGTTTCTGCTTTGTTGCACCTGAGACAATAGCACTCACCTTAGATTAGAGTCTGATATATCACTATCAGGGAATTGATCTTTATTAAACAAGGCTGAGTATGTTTGAATTTGATAAAAAAAAATCTTAAAAAGTGAGGGAGCCATAGCACACCCAGCCAGCCTGGCTCTGAAAGGCCTGATATGTATTTTAACACAGTGATCTGAACCTCTTCAAGGAATCTCAATAATTATGGGTAGAAAAGTGGATACCTTAGTACAAAATTGAACACCATAACTTACCAAGTTCGCAGTTTGGACCGATGTAACCATGACGACATTCACAAACATTTGGCCCCACACAGCGCCCGCTATTGAGACACTCTCCATGACATTTGGCTGAAACAAATTAAAACACATACAGTGTATGTTGATAATGTTATGAAAATATTAGTAAAATGTCAGAAAGAGTGTATTAAATTTGATGAAAATCAAGATGTTATAACTGGCATTGTGAATGACTAAAATGCATACAAACACCAGTCTTGCATTCAATAGGACGAGCGCTTACGAACAATTTGATTGTTGTAGTTCAAAAACACCAAAAAATCCCAAAATTTATTTGGAATAAAAAGAAGTTTCAGGAGAGACATTTTTTTGTGGGGTGGGTGAGTTTGGGAAGGTGTTGTTGAATATTGAATACTGGAGTCTAGCAACATTTTAATGTGATAAAACCCTGTTTACAAAGATAAAGTTTGTTTGGTCAACAAGTCTGAAAAGTGGGTGGTGGCCATGGCGCCTGCCACCCCACCCCTGTTCTAAATACCTTCAATATCCTATACCTCGACTGGGATCAGAATCCAGTACTCACATCCTTAAGCCGAATGGCCTAAACAAGATCTAACTGACCCTGAATATCCAATACCTCGACTGGGATCAAAACCCAGTATCTACCATCCTTGATCTCTGAATGACCTAAACAAGATCTAAATGACCCTGAATATCCAACACCTCGACTGGGATCTGAACCTAGTACCCACCATCTTTGATCTGAGAGGCCTAAACAAGATCTGACCCTGAATAGCAATATCTCGACTGGGATTGGAACCCAGTACCCACCATCCTTGATCTGAGTAGCATAAACAAGATCTAACCTCGACTGGGATTGGAACCCAGTACCCACCGTCCTTGATCTGAGTAGCCTAAACAAGATCTAACTGACCCTGCACATACAGGTGAACATTGACAGGCAAAGATGACAGGATGAATTAGACGTGTGCTACAGACAAGTGGACTGAGTGTTAATGACGACCTGTCATCTGACCTTTCAGCTAAACCGCTCAGTGTCAATCACTATGTCAAAGCACAACTGACTGATGCAGCAAGCAATGATTGATCCCGTTCTGCCATCGAAAGCCATTATTTACACGTCATTGCTCGTGTGGCTAGGACATGCAACAAGCTGTCAATCAAACATGGCAGCCGAGTGGACAGGTCTGACAAAGACTTTACCACTCACAAGATAATACAGTCTGTATCAAGAGAAGTGAAAATGTAAAATTTCCTTTCAAGAACGTATTAAAATTGATACCTGGACAAAATGATGACCAGGCGATCACTTATGAAGAATATTTCTCCTATTTTGAGATGGATTTCGACCGACTAAGTCTGGAGAAGTGACTGGTTCATACAGTGATATGGAAACCTAAACCCCTTCAAGTAGCTATCCATGAGACTGAATCGTTCACATCAAAGGAAGGGAGAATCCGGACATGCGACTGTGCATCATCCGCTAATGAGAAAAGAAGATTCTAGTCTAGACGTGGGTTTTTAATAACGTATCTGCTGGACATAGCTGACTAAGTCAGTGCAAACATCAGGTGCAAACACAATGCAGGTACCGACCTCCGTGGCACAGTGGTTAATGCATCGTAGTTAAGACTGGTAGGTACTGGGATCGAATCCCATTCATGGTATATGGGATTTGTTAATCCCAGTACCAGCTCCAATCCAGAGTGAGTGCTCTGGGGTAGGCATACTACCACTTACATCGATCAATAACCACAACTGGTGTAACAAAGACTGTGGTATGTACTGTCCTATTTGTGGGAAAGTGCATATAAAAGATTCCTTACTACTTTTCAAATAGGAGTAAAGGGTTTCCTCTCCCATAGTAACACTAAATTCTGTCCTGGACAGGCAGTCAAGGCAGGCTAGACTGTATGACCATGACATGCATGCTTGAACCTTAATTGGCACGTAAATAAGTTGCAACTAACTAACTAACTAACTAACCATGCAGGGAGGTGTGGCCACTCTAATGGAAAGTGATACAGCAGCTGCTGTGATGGACAAGATCAAGTCATGAAATGATCATTACTGTAGTTACAAGAATAAATACGAGTATATTGCTCTACCTGTAGGAAAGATGATAAAGCTATTTATGAGGTGATGCATTAATAATTCTCGCACATCAGTGGGTGGCAAAGTCAAATTTGATTATGGTGGTGATACAAATGTATTGAAGTGATTATGTAGAACCAATTAAATATTTTATTGGCATATACCAAAACTATATAATTTTATATATATATTAAAAATTGTAATTTGTTAGGTACACTTGGAAACAATTGTTGTAAGACAAACAATCCCAAATGGGCATTCATGTATTATATATTCTCTATTTCAAAAAATTGAAAAGTACTTTGTTTTGGTTAGGGTATTCAATCCAAGAATAAATAACTACAACTGTAAACATTGCCTTTAACGATGCTTAATTATATTGACTGGAAGTTCAAGAACTCCAACACCTTCGGCAGTGACCGAAGTACCATCTACAAGTTACTTATTCCTGTTTACATTATACTATAATTAATAAATTATAGGTATCGGCTCCATCTCTCTTTCCTCCATAAGTGTTCTACCTGTTTACATTACCATTATCAAAGTGATTATCTTGTTAGTGCTGTATATAATAAACAGACTGGGCCGCCACACTTGACAAACACATCCCTATTACCTCAGGACATACGTGATGGAGTACTGACTACGGTGCAACACTGACCAATACATCATAGAATAAACATCATTACTGCGGTGCAGCAGATAACTGGCAGAAGAAGCAGACGCACAAAAGCAGATGTGCACCTTTCAAACGGTCAGTTGTACTGGTAAGTCGTACCATGGCACAAATAACAAACAGTGAACATTGGCAGGATTCTCCGAATGAAATCAAAGACATGAGCCTTTACCAGGTGCAAGAATATTAATGACAGCCCACTCCGAGCAATTATGAGACGGACATTTTGTAATTAAATGGACATACCAGACGCTGCAAGGACTACCCGGGAAGAGAGGAGTCAATGGGTGTGCATGATGGAGGTATTGGGGATTTACTAACTGTTAAAATATCACAGAACAATTATCCTGATTGGTTGTGATCATCATGCCAAGAACAACACAGGTGTATGATATGAATCATATTATGATGTGCACACCAGTTACAGTTTATATATTTGATTAATAACTCCACTGTGTACTTAAAGCAACTGGTTCAAGTTAAAGATGGATGTCATAGTAGGGGATGGGGGAGGGTGGGGGAGGGGGGGTTGGTGAGTGGGTTGAGGATTAAAACCATTTTTCATGAACACATGTCATCAGTGTTTAAGCTTTTGGCACCAAACATTTCCACTCTGTTGATGTTCAAAAGCATGTAATAAATGTTAAATTTAATTCAATTATCAAGATAAATGAGCACAGTGTTTTCTCTTCTGCTAACATAAAGTTTAGTCATGTACAACTCGCTTTACTTTATTTTTTAAATAATCGTGATTTTTCGCACCAAAATGGTGAGTGATGATCTTTATACAATGGTTTATGCCATCTCAGCATTAGTGAAAATCATACTGGACACTCTCTTATAGAAATATGGTTTGATCATTTTGATAATGTTTGGATTGTTAATACTTGGGCACACACATTCAAAGCATCAGTTTTAAACTGAAAACAATCTTTAAATTACAAAAAAAAAACACTTCAATTTAATTATGGTAATCTCAATCCACAATAGTCTACTGTGTAAATGCTCTAAATTCCACTGTGAGTAATAATCTACAGTGTACAGCAATCTATTAATAATCCTATAATACAATTCTTAAAAGAAGGATCATCATAAAGATATTTCAATTGTCCCTGGCTTCATCAGTTCTGAACAACAACATTAAATCTTCAATCCACAATAATCTACCATGTACATGCTCTAATCCACTATGAGTAACAATCTACAGTGCACAACAATCTATTAATTATCCTAAAATACAATCTTTAAAAGAAGGATCATCATAAACATATTTCAATTGTTCCTTGGTCCATCCGTTCTTAATGACAATGTTGAGCCTTAATTCCCAGACTGTTCATAAAAAATAAATAGAATACAGTGTAGTTTAGCACTTCCTGTTGTCTGTTAATCTTTGTCTGAGATCATGGCTTCCTTGTGCTAAGCAAAACAGCGCTTTAATTAACATCCTGCACACACTTATGGGCGTAGTTATCATTTCTTTCCCTGGGTCTCTGATCTGGCTAACTTTTTTGACCAGAACATAAAAACATCACATTCCGAGAATACCTAAGAAATGGATCTTCTCTTTGATTTCAGCCATTAGTGCATTATTTGGTCAGATGGAATTTAAACAAGTGCTCAGCGTTTAACACAGTCTGCATTTAGATTGCCATTGTGATGGTCTGTGAAATTTACCTATTGCCAGTAATACAGTATCACCTTGAGTGTTTGCATCTTAAAGCCATGTCTTCTGCATGTACAGCAATAATTGCTCAGGAACCAGAAGCCGATTTCTGCATGTGCAGCCAAAACTGTTTACATCTTGTGACCATTCGGCCATGTTTGTTTGGATGTTAAAGTATTTCTACTGTACGAGCAGTTTCTAATGGTATAGTTCTTTGATTGTATTTATTACCATTATTGTTAATAATGATCCGATAAGAACTCTGGACACTTGTTGATGCCTTTGATCAGGACTTGCTATAGTAAACTGTTCACAGGTATCTCCATCAGTTTGTACAGGTAAAGATTTATTACAGTTGAATGGGTCAGCAATAAATTATAAAATATCTGTAAACATCAGTTAAAGCTTTCATCTTTTGATATTTCAGTAAAGTTTAGAGGATAGTCAAATGAGTTCAATAAAATTTCGTAAATTATTAGACTTTAATATTAGTGTCAGGAGAAATGAAAATTGATTGATATTGCCATTTTTACTATCTGAAATTAGTACTGGGGTAGTAGCTTTTGAAAGAATTTATTTTTAAATTTAAATCATAGAATAAGCAATGACCAGACTGGCATATATATCTGTTTCACTGTCAGTTGTTTTATATAATTATGTTAATATAAAACATGTAATAATTAATTCTTCATTAAAAATTCTTATAATTTATCATTGAGAACTTAATATATATTCCATAATTGCAACAAAACGAAGTAATGTACATGTAGTATCAAAATAATATAACCATGCTAAGATTTCATTTGCTTCAAGCATGAAACTTATCCATGGCCAAGATTTCATTTGCTTCCAGCATGAAACTTAACCATGGCCAAGATTTCATTTGCTTCCAGCATGAAACTTATCCAAGGCAAAATGTGGCTCTGTCATTCTAACTTGTCTTGATCAACTCCTACACTAAACAGACACATTATAAGATCTAGTTACAGAACTACTGATTGCAATCAAGAATTTCTTAGACCTCTTAGATGGATAATTATCTAATGGGGTTGTTTCCAATCATACAGGTACATTATCGGCTGGTTTAACCTTGATAGCAATCAGTGTGTAAGATAGTCTTTTCATTTTGCCTGAACACAACGCAGATACACCATGGATCTGACAATTAGCACATGATAGTAATCAAGGAACATTATTGTAGGGTGATCTATTCTTGTTATGAATGGAGCTGGATGTAGCTCAGTGCAAAAAGGTTCGATGGGTCAAAGGATCAAACTTCCTCAGTAGACTTGTTGGGTTATTTCTCAATCCAACCAGTGATCCACAATTGGTTTTTTAAAGGCCGTTGTTTGTGCTATTCTGTCTGTGGGAAATGGATACAAATCAATAAAAATTTAATAAATCCATACAACATCTACCGGGTAAGTCACCTTCCATTAATTTTAACCATTTTTTTCCTCCATAAAATAGAAAAGTCTGAATCTTTGAACACACTGGATCACCCTAAAGTCACCAAGACCCTGCGCTATTAACACCAATAAGAAGGTCAGCAGGCACAACAGCATCATCCATCAGGCAGACAGTGGAATATTCCTGGAATATTTCTGGACACCATATTAACGAAAAGAGAAATGCAAAAATGGCGGAGGCATCTGGACTTGAAAGGCTTCGCTTGATTAAGCAGCAGCTCACAGCAGAAGTTTGGGATTGTGATGAATGTCCTCGGTAGATGAGGTATGTCCAGCCCATCATCATGTCTCAAACTGGCCCCCGCGTCTCAAGTCAGTTAGCAAAACAATGCCATCAATCTCTCATCTACACATAATATTGTTTTTCTTTATGGAAAAACTGTGGACAACCAACATCAACAATGCATATACGATTTGTGTGGGTCATTCTGACCATATGGTTGTACAGGTGAATGGGTGTACTTGATAAATGGGTACAAATGTATACTTGTTAAAATCAAATTACTTAAAACGTGTTTAAATGGGTACAACTATATATTCGTTAAAATCAAATTAGATGTACATGTTTAACAACATCTAAGCAAATCATTAATTATCTGTAATTAGGAGACACAAACTATAACCGGTCTCTGCATAGTGCTGTGGTTAATGAATCTGGTTTAAGACTGGTAGGTACTGGGTTCGAACCCCAATCATGGCATATGGGATTTTTAATCCCAGTACCGACTCCAACCCAGAGTGAGTGCTACCACTTACTCTAACCAGTGTCTACAACTAGTGTAACAAAGGCCATGGTACGTATTGTTTTGTTTGTGGGAAAGTGGATATAAAAGATCCCTTGCTACCTCTCAAATAGGTGTAGCTGGTTTTCTCTATCATACTAACACTAACATCTGTGTCCTGGGAGAGCATTTGAGGCAGCTGCACTGTGTGTGTATGACAGATATGCTTGAACCGTAATTGGATAATATCATATAAGCATGTAAATATGTTGCAACTAACACAAAATATTTAAACATGTATTTAGACCAGTCAGGTTTTCCCTGATTAGGAAGGTTTTATGACAACATTTCCGAAAGCCTTTGTGAAAATATCCTCTTGGAAGAGATCATGGCTTTGTCATTAAGATTTTATTAGTTTTCAAAAGAAGACAATTGTCAATTAGCGGACAATTTTTTCAGTGTGATGCAATCAGCTTCTTAGATGATTGCAACCATCAAAAAAAGAGCTAAACTCTATTTGATATTCAGTCGCATTGATCTCATGCAAATAGGGAAATGGAAAATGCTAAAACAATCAGACAGTGCTAAAATATGGAATTCCCCATGCAACTGTTATCTTAAAGAGGAAACAGTAGGTGGGGTGTAGTGTGTACCAACATAATACACCAAACTAGATACAGTACATATTAATCATGATAATTATGAACTGCATCACATGTGCAACAATAATCCTACATGTATGACTAACAAATATATATATATTTTTTCATTTATTGCAGATGTTTTAATAAAAAGGCAATGTGTGTAAAATGCTGATGTTTCAAATACAAAAGCAATGCATGCAACATGCAGATGTTTTAACCAAAAGGCAATATGTGTATAAATTGCAGATGTTTTACATAAAAAGTCATGTGTGCAACATGAAAATGTCTTAAATAAATTTTTTAGATCTATAATTTAAAAAAAAAATCTATAATTATAGTACCGATACAACATGTATCATACTTAACCACAGCTTGAACAGTAGTACATGATGTATTAGAAACAACAGAAAAAAGAGATCGCCAGACTCAGGTACCTGCCTACATGTACCAAGGATCTATCTAACCAGTTGATAAAAGCACACAGGAGACTGATAAAAATAACATTTTTCTAACTCAGCACTATATACAAAATATCAAAACAATTGAGAGTAAAAGATGAAAGGAAGGTAAGAAAAGCTCTGCCAAGGCCGATCTGTGTGATGAGTAAAGAAATGCACACAGGTGTTGAAAACAGTCCAACCGACCCCCTTACAGTGCTGACCAGTGAGATACATGTACATACTGAGCTGTACCAGTGAGATACTGAGCAGCTGTACCAGCAAGATACAACTACATGTACACTAAAGTTGATTTATACAGCACATGCCTCAATCAACAGGATAGATAAAGTTTTTTGTTTAACGACACCACTGGAACACATTGATTATTAATCAGCAGTTATTGGATGTCAAACGCATGGCTATATCGACACTTGGTCACAGAGAAAACATGCTTCCGCCATATAGGCTACTCTTCTCTGAATAACAGCAAGCTTGAATGGATATTTTATATGCACTTTCCCACAGACAGGATAGCACACACCATGGCTTTTGAAAGACCTGTCATGGGTCACTGGTTGCGATGGGAAATAAACCAACAGATCCACTGACGAGGATCAATCTGTCGACCTATCGAAACTCCCACGGACCCTCTTACGTTGAGCTATGCCTCGCTCCCCAGGAGGTACAAGATAAATGAGAAAGTACTAAAGTTGATTTACGCAAGACATGTTTCAATCAACGGGATAGAGTTAGGATCACTGAACTGCTGAGGTGACAGAAATAAGGCATCTCATTCATAATAGTACACATACCAAAAGGCAACTCTGTAATGTATTTGCCACACATTACTGCTGATAAGGAACAATTATAGGTAGAATCCATCAGGTTTCTTGCATATAGATCCCTTGCTCTTATTTGAAGAAGAGTAGCCTATAAGACAGCAGTGGGTTTCCTCAGTGACCAAGTGTTTTTATAACCATGCATTTGACATCCAATAAAACTAATCGTGCTTAAAAGTTGTACAAATATGCAAATTAGCAAATTCCACTATTGAAAAGTCTAATTTCTTTAATATATTTGGAACTAAACATCTGATGATGACAACTGGCATAAACATGTTTTCATGGTGAATGATTTCAATGAAACTGCTTAGAAATTGCTTAGAATATGAACTCAGTTTATAGTCATGCAAATGAGCAAAGGAAAGAATGAAAAACAAAATATTCTTCTTTATCTAAATAAACTCTCTCCTAGCAACGATATCTCAAACCTGTAAACATAACACAAGATCTATAACAAATAAAAACTTAAGCTTTATTTGAACTGACAGTTTTAAAACAAAAAGACTGACTAGCAAACAGACAAGACTTATGAACAGACATGACATGACATTAGCTGACTTGGTCTTGTACCAAAAGGCACAGGTGTGTTAAAAAAACCATCAGTATTGTTTGGTCTATGCGCATGAAACATATTAAAATCATGTTTGTTTTGGGAATTACAAAACAATAAACACACCTGTTTGATTTTGAGTGTAAAAACAATCTATATCATCCTAACAGGTGTCTGAGCTTAAAAATACCAACTGAAAATTACCACATGGATGATATTCTTCTATAGGGATATGAAAAGATTTCAAGATGGCAGTGACGAAAAAGTCAATCCATATGGACATTTTAATTAGTATCTGGGCGATTCCATGGTATTTGTCCCGTCCGCAACGATATGTTTTCATCATTTTGGTTAGTTAAGACAAAACACTATGTTGTTAGATAATTCAACTGTTAGGAATTTCAATTTGCAGTAAAAAAAAAACGAAATTTGATAATATTTGCATTTATTTACATACATGTAACAATAATTGCGGATGGGACAAATACAATGGAATCGCGCATCTCAAACTTTGTGATGTCTGAAACTATATTTTGAATTTCGTCTTTATTTTTGCTTTACACTGAAAATTGCAAAATGTTTGTACTACATCCGGTCTCATTTGGGAGCTTAAGACAAAGTCGTGATCTTTCAAATGTCTGGGGAAAGAGAAAAAATCGACTAATACAGTTTAATCTGAGTGCTAGACTAATAGGGGAAACCCGCACTTATTCTTTGTCCACAACAGCTACATGTAAGCTCAAGTCTTCAAAAGCTAATCCCTCGTAGAAAAGTAGTTAATAAAACAGATTACAGAAAATAGTTTGGCAACAAAATAAAACCCTAGTAGTTTTTAAAATACCAAATATTTGCATTTGATAAACTTTCTTTAGTTTTTTGTTAGGTCCAATTAAAGCACAATGTCTGGGAGTAAAACACAATGTTTCTGCACTTATACTAGTACACCTGTACCCTAACCCTTCATAGCTCATTGATAAACAATTGCCAATAAAAACTCTGTACAACCGTGTCGTTATTGGGGAAACCTCAGGTTGTTCTCTTGAAAATAAAGCCACTTACATGTACAGTGAAACCCCTCCATACCGAACACACTTGGGACCAAGTAAAATGTTCGGTTTAGAGGGAAGTTCAGTTTACTGAGGTTTAAATACAGGCTGTTTGGGACTTTGAAATATGTTCAGTTTAGAGGGAATTTCGGTTTACTGAGGGTCCGGTTTAGAGGGGTCCCACTATATGAATAAAAGCGTTTCCAAGCTCAGACCATGGTATAAAATGGAATGAGACTCCAAACAACAAAATATTAGACAAACAAAACCCCAGGAGAATCATATTACAAAATAAATAAACACCTAAAGCATTGTTTTAAATAAAATTGTGTATGTTTTGAGCTGCCTTGACCATTTGTCGGACAGATGATAGTATTTGGGTTGGAGCCAGTACTGCATTTAAAACTTCAATGCCATGATTGGAATTTAAACTCAGTACCAAACAGCCTTAAAGGAATGCTCAGGCAAGGCTTTTAGACCTCTACGCACGTTTAACAATACCATTTCAACATTATTGTCAAATAACAACTACTATAAAAAATGTTTAATGATTATAATAGTAAAATACCGACCTGTACGTTATACCGCAGCCGGA
>JAUTCZ010045376.1:0-12074 GCA_032273805.1 Melanodrymia brightae | reverse complement strand
ATACAAAAAATCTTCAGAAAAATCTGCCATTTTCTTTGCAGACGATGGATTTTTCTGAAGATTTTTTGTATGTATTTCATATAAACATCATTTATGGCATATCGCCTTGATATGATTAGATCTCAACCATTGATTCCAAGAGACGATGAGTGGGGGATGTGGGTTGGTGGAGGTGGGGTGGGGTGGGGTGGGGGGTGGGTGGTTATGGTATGGGTATTATCAAGTTTAAGTCCCAACGTCAACCCATCCACCCCACCCATTCCCTCCCCCATCCTCCAGCAAATCTAGGACTGTTTGTGCTTTTACTTACACTTGGGCATGTATTTTGTAATTACCTGTGTTTGACCTATACACCTGGGACTGCACTTGAAGCCACACCAGGGTACAATAGGTGTTATTGACAACGACAGTCCTAGGTGTATGGGTTTGTGAAGAGAGTAGCAGGTTATATTGTTTTTACAAGAAGTTAATTCTGCATCTGGGAGATTCTTTTGAACTGTTTCTGTGTGGCTCTGTCCATCAAGTTAGTGTTACAACTTGTGCAGGTGTACATGTACTTATAGTTATTTTGTCCACTGAAAACTAGGCCATTCATGCTTAAAATTTATGTGAATATTTCTTTCACTCCTAGAAGGGCCACCAGTCTGACCGTCTCTATATACTTGTATATTTTATCAGTGCATTTTGATTAATGATAAACTGCTATTGGATATGGCTGATGCACTTGCGATATGTGCAAACAAGAAATCAATGTTTTAGTGCATGGGAAAAAAATGGCAACAAAAAGTCATAATTATTGTTACTGTTTACTGTTGAAGTGGGGCATAGCTCAGCACTAGCGTGTTCACCTGAGGTTCGATAGGTCAACGGATTGATCCTCCTCAGTGGAACTATTGGGTTATTTCCCATTCCAACCAGTGATCCATGACTGGGGTATCAAATGCTGTGGTGTGTGCTTTTCTGTCTGTAGGAACGTGCACATAAAAGATCTCTTGCTGTTATTTGAAGAAGAGTAGCCTATGTGGTGGCAGCAGGTTTCCTCTGACCAAGAGTCGATATAACCACACATAACTGCTGATTAATAATCAATGTGTTCCTGTGGTGTCGTTAAACAAACAAACTTAATCTTTATCTTTTTTGCACCTGAAAGGTTAATTATTAATAGAAAGCAAATGTCTTCTGATAGGAATTACATGTATCTCGTGTATAGGCTAAATACTAACAACTGTCATGTTTAACAGACATGAGACTAGAACACTTCAGAAATTAGTTTATGTTTGGTTTACAAAGAACAGATGTTTTGTTGAGCAATAAATATTCCAAGCTGTTAGGATGGTGTGAGAAGATATACTTTGGAACAGTGACCCTCAAGATAGACTATAATACAAGTAATAGAACTAGCAGGGTGAGTGACTCCCTAGGAAGCTCGTAAGAAATAAAGGTTGATTGGGATGGCAAGGAAATTATACATGTACTTAGAAGGATGACTATGTACTGCTGGTAGGATATACTTTAGAAGGGTTTGTGTGATATACGTTTGAAGTGTTTGTGTGATATTCATTAGAAGGGTTTGTGATTACTTGGAGAGCTGTATCTAGATATATAAAAAGGATTTGCGATTATCTGGAGAGCTGGTAAGATACATTAGAAGGATTTGTGATTATCTGGAGAGCTGGTAAGATATAGTCATACATTAGAAGGGTTTGTGATTATCTAGAAAGCTGGTAAGATATGCATTAGAAGGTTTGCTTATCTGGAGAGCTGGTAAGATATGCATTAGAAGGTTTGTGATTATCTGGAGAGCTGGTAAGATATACATTAGAAGGGTTTGTGATTATCTGGAGAGCTAGTAATATATACATTAGAAGGGTTTGTGATTATCTGGAGAGCTGGTAAGATACATTAAAAGAAAGGTACTACACGAAGAACTGGTGTTAACATTTTGTCTGTACTCAGTGTGTTTTAACATATTGCTTGTACACTGTATGTTTAACATCTTGTCTGTATTCTGTGTATTGATATCTTGTCTGTACACTATGTTGGACATGAGATAAAGCATAATGCACCAGGGAATGCATGCAACAGGTGGAAACCAAGTTCTCTTATCTCTATTAGTCAGGTTATCTGCAAGTCTGCTAATAATACAAGATAATTGTCTGTTCAAAAGCCAGAAAATGCATTCAAACTGAATTCCATACAGTGGCCTAAAGATAAACTGCACAGCATTACGGTCTAATAAGTTACGTCTGCAACTCTAATGGTTGCACACGTGATTAATGTCTGCTGGTGTTGCCTTTTTGTATATAACTCTCGGTAATTAGTTTACGACTCACTTTTGGTTGAATTTTTGTGCAAGGTGTATACAAAATGGACCATCTATCAATACCACAACAGTGTTTGAATGTTAGAAATGTTGGAAGGCTTTTTGAAGCGGTATGATAATAAATGTGATGGTGCCACTGAGCGTGTGCACTGCCAGACTAAAGAGTAAGCTGACGTATTCCACTTGACTGTTGTATCAGTTTACCTAACAACCATCATTGCCAGTAATTAGTGGAAATAGCAGCTGGAAAAGATCAAATCAGGTAATTTTTTTAAAAAGAAGATTATTGGCATTAGGCACTAACTCATAGCAGGGCCATCAGAAACAGGGTGGCTCATGGGAGGGGAAGCTTTGGATCCACATTTTATTATTATTTTTAATCCAAGTTTAGAAAAAAAAAGATCTAAATTAATTTGTGTTTTCTACATTAATATGTTTTCTAGATTATTATTTTTCAATGTTTTCAACTATTTTAGATTCTTCCAATTGTATGGCTCTCGAGTTCAAAATTGGCTCCTCAGCCACAAGTTCTCCAATGGGCCTGCATATTTGCATTGGGCATGACCAAACCAAAGTTAAGTTAATATTAATTAAGGTCAAATTGACCTGGAATAATGTGCAATTTATTCTGGTAGGTCGTGCTGTGCCATTAATGGATTCATCTTTGGCACAAGCAGTGATAGATCATGTAAGTATTGCGTTCAACCATCAGTTGATTAAGAAAGGGGCTGGAGTACGTACTTCTGATCATGAATGTTAAATTCAAATCTAGTGTAATTATTTATTATCTAAAGTAAAAGTGATTTACAGATACATAAAAGTGCCTATGTACCGGTATATAGAGAAATTCACCAAAAACATGTTTGTAGAAGGGTGTACCTAATACATGTAGTAATATAGCATATTTTAATTCATTGTTTTGGATGAGGTTGTTTTTGCTGTGTATGCTGAATGCATCCCCTCCCACCCCTTTGAAAGACAAATCTGCCTGATCGTAGTCACATACCGTAATTAGTTCTTAAGCTGAATGTTTGGTGCAACTGCTGATGGCAGATGACTGGAAAGTATTCCAAGAAGGATCAAACACTCACTGCTGTCAGTCATAGCTTCATTGGGTAATTGGGAAGTTGCAACTGTAATTTTAGATTTTGACGTGCAAACGAACAGGAAAAGTTACTCTGGCTTGTTTATTTGGATTCGTGGTGGTGGGTCACCTGGGTTTATTTAGCTATATAAAGTATAATGTATACATGTACAACATATCTTTTTCTACTTCTACACAATTACACACATTCAAGTTCAGCAAATTCTCACGGAGTACTGTATGCTTTAAATGTGCTCACTGCTATCTAGAGAATCGGTATGTATACAACGTGAAAAAAGTTGGGAATCAATAACCATTTGATGAACTTATGTCTGGTTGGGTTATTTTAACCAGCTGTCTACAACTGCTTTTTAACATATTATGTGTTTACAATCCTCAGTGGTATTGATTTTACCAAGAATTTTAAAAGAATTTGTTTTTGTAAAGCTTAGTGCCTATTGGAAAAGCAACAAAAAGATCAAGTTTGTTTGTTAGCGATGCTACAGTAGCACATTGATTAATATAATAATGAGTGGTTATTGGATGTCAAACACAGTTATATTGACACATGGTCTCAGAAGAAACCATTTACTGTACTACTGTATTTGAGACCCATGTAGTGATCAAGTATTTACATTATACTGGCTGTATTTTAAAATCTTTCATACTAGAAACTCTGTTGAAATTTGTTTAGGTTGTCTGTCAGGCAGCAATACCACAAAAATGTTTGAGTAAAACTATTCCAGCTCTTAAAAGAAAACTGTCTACAATTTCTTAGAAGTCCATTTCCTGTTGAAATAAACACCAAATTGTTGGGGACTTGTGTGCAATTGCTTAATTTGCCCGTCAGGACATCTGGAACTAGCTTTTCAAATCTAATGGCGGAATAAGATAAACATTTTATTAAACAATCAAGCCAACACTTTGCAGATTATTTAGGCAACACTCCAGATTGAGCAGAGAGACAGAAAGTTGTTTATTCTTCATATTGTGTTGAAACTAATAAATGAACTGATTTTAACCATACTGCTGCCAATTAAGACTTCATTGAAGTGGTAAAATTCAAATGTTTTGAAAAGCACATGTGGATGTAGCACAGTGTATACACATATTCTATACCTTATCAGGCACTGATCTATATATGTATAGTAGGTCGTGATCTCGAGAACCTGGTATCACTAGTCATCCCTATTTTAAGTCAAGAAAAGTTTTAAAACTATCTTGGGGTAACAAGTCGCATATAGGTGAAATAATCCTGAAGCGACTTTAAACTTCAAATCATTCATTCATTGGGGTAACAAATTTTAAGACTTGCCCACCGCTGTGTGGCTTGTGTCACCATGATGGTAGGCAGGAATTTGGATGGGGGGTCGGTGGGGTAGGGGGGGGGGAGGGGCAACTGCCACCATGGAATCCAGTAATTTCTACTTTTGCTGATTCTTAGCATGTCAGAAAACACTATCTATAAATATTTTACTTTGATATAAACAATATTGCAGTGGCTGACATTAGTTTATCTAACACATTAATCATTGTTCCTTTTAAATTGAAACTGATTAAACAAGAATGGGTGTTTTTGTTCCCAAAAACATTTATTATAATGGGCTTGGCTTCTTGCAAAATCACATTTATAAAGAAGTTTTTTTGTTTTTTTTCGTTTCAAACAATGAAATATCTAAAGTTGTTCTTGTTTATAAAAAAGTTATTTAAGATTATCATGTTTTATATAAAGCCATGTGAAAATATAATATTCGTCATTAAAAGAAATTCATTAAGTTATTGATTATTAATTTTTAAGTATGTGCATTATGTATTATACAAAAAAAATGGAATAAATTAAACATGACAAAATGGAAATTAATTTATTAAATATGTACATATGTTTGTACATGTCTGGTTTATAATTCAGGAAGGTTGGGTTGTGTGCTATTTATAAAGCAAAGAATATTAAATTATGGGATATTAAAAATTTAATCCTCTCATCATAAAAAACAAAGTAAATAAAATTCTTTTGGAGGTTTTTCACAGGTTGGCTATCAGCAATTTTCTTTGGTGCCAAACTACATATTTGGTGAAATTTATTTTTTATGGATAAATCATAAAATGTTTTTGTGTGAATTGGAAACATTTTGAGATTAGAAGTTATATTTAGATTCATAAATGGTTATTTTAGAATGACTTTAAATGTGTACCGCTATTTGATAAATTTTATTCCGAATCATACTGCCTGCAAATCTGTTATCGTTGGGTATGTCAGTGGTGTTTGAAGATAAAAAAAAATACTACTTTGTTGGTGCCAATTTTCTGATAGTGTCTGCTGAAGACAGACAAACTTATCAGCTGCTATCATTGGGCTGAATCAAAAATATATTGAAATTCAAGAACATCTCGAAATATATATATTCCAGGTCAAAACACTAATGTTGCAATTCAGTTACAGTGAGAATATTTTGGAACAGTTTCAATAAAAAGGAAAGTTCTTAAATTTTGTTTATCATGATCATGCAAGTTGTTATCTATTTTGTTCCGAGTGGTTACATATAACGGAATACATTAGATTGATGCATGTATGATTGATAATCAATGTGCTCCAGTGGTGCCGTTAAATAAACCAACTCTTCTATATTATTTATATTTTATGCCTCACAGTTTTAAATTCCCCTCCCACTCCACCTCCCCCACCCCACTTCCACACCCGACTTCCCCTATTCAGTTCAAAATACTCACCATTGGTGCTGTATAGCCTTTGAATTCAGTCATGGACCGCTACATATAGTTCGAATGGGAAAAACATATATTAATCTCGTAGTCTCAAGGTTAATATGCTAATGATCTTGGTTAACTTGTGAGGTGATAAAAGCTTCTTTTAGCGGCTTTTCTGTCAGTGTGTTTTGATTTCCCAACTTGATGGCCATGGCTCCGGCTGTTACTGCTTCCATTCAGTGAGTTGTCCTCATGGCAGACAGCCGGACACTGTGGCAGGGTGATTGAATGTGCCATGTTATCAGGCTAACAGTTATTAGTGTGGCCAAACTCCATACTTGCAGTCAAGGTGTTGATGGTTGAGATTTGATTCCCAGTAAATGATTAAGTGAATTTGTGAGGTAAGTACTGCAATGTATCTTAAATTCTATCTTCTGTTGATTAATTCAATTTGGTTGCAGTGATATCATGTAATGTGAAGTAAGTGTATGACCTGATGTGTAAAGATGCTAAGGATATATACTTTTTTTCTTTCCAGTAATGTTTCCGGTTGGATACTTCATTATTCGATTACAAATTTGTTAATACAAGTACAGTCAAACTAAGAATGTGTGTACTCTATTAATTTAAGACAGGTGGATGCTTAACGCAGGTGATATGGAACTCAACCTGTGTTTAGATACATTGTATTTTAATAGACCTGTGTGTGAGGTGGTGGGGAATGGGGGATCACAGCATAACTTTTTTTTCGATATTTGGGCCTCGTTATTTACAAATCCTGGATCAGTCCCTGCTAAGGCTAACATATCCATGTGTGGCTGCTCAATGAAGGTGATCAGTAGAGCAGGTTTGATGATCATTTATTCAATATCCAATAGTTCA
The DNA here is from genome assembly GCA_032273805.1 of Melanodrymia brightae. NCBI lineage: Eukaryota > Metazoa > Mollusca > Gastropoda > Neomphalida > Peltospiridae > Melanodrymia > Melanodrymia brightae. Next base: position 5,082 of record JAUTCZ010045376.1, on the reverse strand, counting down.
GCAAACAAGCCTTATCCCCTGTATTAGCTCCTGTACATGTACATGTAAATATCTATTCATACTGAATTTCAATACATTACTTTTCTCTAGTATATATACTACATGTATACACTGTCAATTACGATACAGTGTTGTGTGTACAATGCCTATTATATATCTGGAATTATTATAACGGTTGATGTATCAACAAGCTTAGAATACAGACTTATTTGTAAGTGCCTAGTCGAATAAAATTTTCCATCAAATTTCTATATTAGGTTTGAGTCAAACTTGTTACTGATACAGAAAAAAAAGCTTCTATGGAAGATTTATCAAGCTATGCAGTGCCAAGCAGCTACATTTGTGTAAGAGCAGTGATTAGAATTTGTTTTTAAAGAAAAGCTATGACTCCTCATATTGCAGATGTGCATGTATAGTAAACATATCTTTAGACTACAAATAATTACCATCATTAAAAGACACAGACGCACGTGTGTGTTATTTGACTTAAACATAACAAGGTTGTCTGTTTGAAGTTCGAAAAAAGCACTAAAAGATGTCTTGTGAACTCTCCCCTGCTATAAACAACCTGCTATAATTTGCTTGTTAATTCCTCTTACATAAAAAAGCCACGATTATCTCTGTAGTGGTTATTAGTCACCCTGCTCTGTGTATGATCAGCCGTTAAGCTAATTGGCCACAGTAAGCTGTCTCATACATTCAATTCTGAGATAGCGCACCACACTGGGGAACTTGTACATATTTACATACCTGGCAGGCCTAAAGCAATCCAAGTAGACACGTTTGTTATAACAGGTATGCTTATTCACAGTTGTTTACAGTAGTTTAGTTATTAGGTCACTGGACTAGCAACAGTGGGGCATTGTAGAGCTTTTCACCCCAGTTCTAATCAATGGAACACGACTTGCGCTTCAAAGGGTGTGGTATGTGATATCATGTTTATATGAAAGGTTTAGTTTAGTTATTAGGTCACTTGACTAGCAACTGTGGAGCATTGTAGAGCTTTTCACCCCAGTTCTAATCAGTGGTAAACGACTTGTACTTCAAAGGGTGTGGTATGTGATATCATGGTTATATGAAAGTGCATTATAAAAGATACCTTCCTGCTACTCACCATGGGCACAGCCCTGACATCGGGTCTTGACCTCTAATGGCGGACTGTGCACATGGTGGGGGTGCTTGAACCTTCAGTGGATGTAAGCACCCAAAACTTTTGACTATTGGCCAATGGAAAAAGAGTAGCCTATATAATGGAAGGAGGTTTATTCTGAGACCATGTGTCCAATTCACTGTTTGTTTGGCATTCAATAGCCATTGATTAATTAATCAATGTACTCTAGTTGTTGTTTTAAGTCCTGGATCTGCCCTTGGTATTTGAGCTGTAGCAGTTTTGAAAATGTCACCAACGCTCCTGAAATGGTTATAAATATGATTACTCATCTAATAACTACATGTGTGTGTGATACTCCATAGTGGACAATTGATAGCAACACATTCAGATAATACTTCATGTGTGATTTGTTCAGTTACCAGGCGTGTGTTCAGAAAACAAATATATCGCGAGTACTCAGTAGACTGGTTTCAACCAGCCATCCGCAACTGGTCCATCAAAGGCCAGGGTGTGTGCTATCCTGCCTGTGAGAAAGTGCACATAAAAGATCCCTTAGGGTTATTTGGTAAGAGTAGCATGTGTGTCGGTAACAGGGTTTTCTATGGAACCATGTGTTAATATATTAACTGCGCATTCAACATCCAATAATGGCTGCTTAAAAATCAATGCATTCCAATGGTGTCATTAAACAAACAAATTTTATATTTTTATTTTTGTGCACTTTGCTAAAACAGGATAGCACACACCACAGCCTTTGACATACTCGTTGTGGATCAGTGGTTGGAATGGAAAATAACCTAACTTGTCCACTGAGGAGGATATCACAACTTGATGGATCATTGTATACAGTTTATACATTTGTTCTCAAAGTGTTGTTGCCTCACAAAGTTCTCGGGCTGACAACAAACATCCATTATTTGCAGTCCCATGCCGACTCTCTAGGTGTTTAGCCTGCGATCTGCCTGTTTGAAGCCAGGGTTCACTCGATCACACCTGGGACATGTACAAATTGATTCCCAATGTTAACACTCTTCAATGGAACTCGGTAAGCCTATCCTCAACATGTTGCACTAAAACACGAAATGCTTTTTAAAATTGTGCTTTTCTTGCATGAGAGATTACCAACGTATGGAAATATTGTGTATATTTCAAATATTTGAATATCTTTGACAAACGATGAAGTATGAAGTTGCTATAATCTCTACCGTTAATGCATGGTCTGTTCAGTGCTTTGGTCAGTTGTAAAATGATGTATGCAGATTTATATAGGTACGTTTGTTTGTATCAATATTAACGAACAATTTTACACTTCTGAGTGAGTGTGTCCATAGACTCCATACATCCATTTGTATTGACATCTAAGCAGAGAGAAATTTCAAAAACTCTGTTGCTTTTGTTAACTTTATAGTATAATATTTTTATTACTGATAAAATCATAGGCACTTGGCACAATATTATTTTTTTTTTACATATGTTTTCCTATGCTATATAATATACATGTATAATATTATATAGTCTAGAAAAACATACAAAAAGGAAAAAAGAAAACAAATTGTCTCAAGTGCCTGCGGATAAAATCATTTGTTTGTATTGTGGGAGGAAAACATTTCGAAGTGTCGGACGCTCAAAATGAACATTCTTTTGTGAGGCAGATGTGTATATAACAAATCATCCTTTTTATGATTAAAGCATAATATTTTACAATATGAACAAGAACTAGATAGTAATGCATAATATATAAATTTATCAAACAATTCCTTTAAAATGTAAGAAAATTATATATTTTTTGAAAATGGTTTAATACGGGTTATTTTGTTAATTCAGAGACTGTTACTACATTCTAATAATGTTGTTGAAACCATATCTTGTAATTATTGTGCCAGTTATATTTGAAACTAGATTGAGAGGATGAAGGATCGATCCTCAGTAGACATGTGGGGCTATTTTCCATTACAATTAGTGATCCAGGACTGGTTCATCAAAGGCTGTGTTGTGTGCTATCCTGTCTGTGGGAAAGTGCACATAATTAAAGACCTTTGCTGTTAATTAATTGTAAGAGTACCCTCTGGGGTGGCAAAGGGACTACGTGTGGACATAACTGTGTGTTTGACATCCAATAGTCGCTGATTATTAACAAACATTTTGTGGTAGTGTTATTAAGCAAATCAACTTTATCTTTATTTGAAAGTGGCATACACCATAAAAAGTCTTCACAGACTGAGTCTCCATTTAGCTGTTAGTTAGTTATAACCTATTTACGTGCTTATATCCAATTAAGATTCAAGCACGTCTGTCATGGTCACGCAGTCCAGCTGCCTCGACTGCCTGTCCAGAACAGAAGTAATATTGTTAGTATGATAGAGGAAACCCGTTACTCTTGAAAAGTATCAAGGGATCTTTTGTATGCACTTTCCCACATATATGACAGTTGACTGTACATACCACGGCCTTTGTTAAATCAGTTGTAGGCTATAAGTGGAAGTACACCTACCCATTGAGCCTTGCGGGGCACTCACTCTGGGTTGGTGCCTCCACTATTTTGATAAAAGGGAGATATAAAACAATATATATTATATATAAATATACTATTCATAGTAGAGTAAAATTTCAGTGAATCCGTGACCAATTCCTTATGGCATGGGTTTCTGAGTGGACTCCATATATTATATGTTACATGTATGTAATATAACTTGATAAAACACATTAAGCTACTATAACCACATAGTAGCTTAATGTGTACTTTTGCCTAAAATCATTTGTTAAGTGCCACGCAAACGTCCAAAGACCATATTTTTAAGGTACTACAAACGCATATTGAAAGCAATAAGATGTAAGTAAATGTTATTTTAATAATAAAAAATACACCATTAGCCAGAAATATGTTACAAATAGCATTATCTGCGTAAGCACGGAGGCATTCGCAGGTCCGTAGCCTGGAATTTGGAAAGGGGAGGGGGTCGTTTAGGCTTATGGTGAGGCACGAATGCCTCATACGAGGGCGCAATATAAACATTTTGTTTTAATATTGAAAAAACCCCAAACGGTCACCACCCCCCCCCCCCCCGCCCCGACCCCACATTAGCTACGGTCCTGATTCGTCTTAAAACTAGGCATTGTGCTTTAACAACAGTTAATTTAATAATCCAGTAACATGCCGTTACATGCGTCAAGAGCGAGATATCAAATTATTCGCTTCCATGTGTTTTATCAAGTTATATTACATACATGTATGTGACATATAAATCGTATATTTATATATATAATATATACTGTGTATTGTATCTCCCTTTTATCAAAATAGTGGAGGCACGAAGACTTGTCATCAATCCTCATCGGTGACTAATTATGCTTGCTTTGTTTCCATAGTAAGAACGGAAACAACGTCACAATTACATAACAGTCCAGGTCGTCTAACAATACAAGAACAACGTCATCAATTACAAACAACGATGGCGATGTTTATTACTTTGCTGTACTTATAATACAACACTGATTTATCTCCCAAAAATAATCGATTCTTGTTTTAGACGAAGTTTTTGGAAATATAGAAGAATAAAATAACAAAACGGAACAATGTCGAATTTCGAAGAGACGATGAAAGCAAATGCGATTTCCAGTGGTAAAAGTGATCCTCCGGAAACTGATTTGAATTATTATATGCGGCCAGAAAACTACCAAGGTAGTACATTACATACCATAAAGAGATTTGTTCACGTGAAAGAAAAAGAGGATAAGGATGCACATGATTCACTGGCGGGAGCGAAGAAGAAGAAAAAAAAGACGGGGGTCAACTTTTTATACCACAGATATAGACATCTTCTGCCTAAAGAACTTGATGACACGGAGTCGGACGAATACGAATCCGAGGACGAGGAAGAGGAACAGGACGAGGCCCGAGAAGAACCGATAAAAGAGTACAACATTAAGACGGCTAAAAATGACGGGGATGGGGATAGTGAAACACCGGATGT
>JAUTCZ010045365.1:0-12079 GCA_032273805.1 Melanodrymia brightae | reverse complement strand
TCCCATAGGTTTATATATCCTGGAATATATACCCGCTGGGAGGAATATTTCCAAGGAGGGGGGAAGATTTTCAGGGGGGGAAATTTCCTGTGACACCGGTACTGGGATTAAAATTCCCATAATTATGCCATGAATGGGATTCACACCAGTTTTGAGCCCGACACATTACAGGGGCTGGTAAAGATCAATATTAGATAGAGATATTAATACATAATTATATGTATCAGGGCAACCTGACACTTGATGTCACCTAGATTTTACACCCAGAGTAATATAACTGAAGATCAATATCATGTAGAGATATTAGTACATATATCAGGACAACCTGACACTAGATTTTACACCCAGAGTAACATATATACTAATGATCAATATGATATACTATAATTAAGCATTATGACTTTTATCAATAATTTTCCCTATCAGGTGTAGTTTTCGGGAACTAATTTCTATTACAAACAAAGTTCTATATTATTACCCATTTCGAGCATTCCAATCCTGAAAATAAGTGAAAAGTTACGAAATATTGGTTTAAAACCATTCCATCCACTGACACAATATAGAGGATATTACAACCGTGTCCATGACAGATGATGTTTATGACATGGGTGCCTAAATTATCATATTTCCCAAGCGAGAGCGAGGAAAATGTAATGATTTATAGGCATGAGTGTCATAAACATCATCTGTCATGGACAAGAACGTAATATTCTGTTTTTAACCGTAGACTTGTCTAAATAAGCACTTGTTTACAAACCAACGTTTCATTGCCCACGGTGAAGGGCTATCGCCAGGTTGGCAGCTTATGATATCATTGAGAAATCAAACCATGCGCCAATCAGAAAGAAATGTACTCTTATGACCGCCAATCAGAAGATACGTACTCTTTAAACAAATGCCAAAGGAATAACGAAGAGGACTAACGATAAATACGAACCCTGTTATGTTGTACCTCGTGGTAATAAAATACAATGTTGACATTACAAATTGTGAACATGATGTCATGCATATCAAGTAGTATTACCTTTCACCTTTCCTATTTTTTGCATTACATTGACGTGAAATAATTATGTTTTAAAAAGCAAACCAGTTTTAAGCTGGATGCATTAACCACTGTGATAGAGTCTGGTTATAGGAGGAGGAATATATTTAGGTTTCATATTTCCTGAACCCCCACACCCACTCTAAATCAGTTCAGATTTCTATTGAATATATATGTTTCATCTGTAGCTTTAATATATTGTATTTCTGATATCCAAAAGAGTTCTTGGAAAGCTATTTTTGTTGAGGAAATTGATTTATGGAGTTGTGTGCAAACACATGCTGGAACTGGGTGAAACATAAATTGTTACATGATCTGCTGCATGTCCTGCTGATTGTAGATAAGGCTTCTTTCTACCTGTGACGACCAATTGCTAATAATGTGTTGCAGCCTGCTCTTGTTACCTGGCCAACAGCAGCTTGTCACAGTTGGAAGTAATTGTTTGGAAAATATGATCGAATTGAAATGTCATGTCAAATGATGCATCATGGAACTTGTGTTTGTTTATGATTATTTTATTTCCGTTTGTTTATATAAAATATGTTATGACGACGCAAGTATTGCAGTGCTAAAACTACTGGTATGTCGGCAAATAGTATTTTCAATCTCTTAACTGTTTCGTCAGCAAAATATGTTGTCTCTATTAAGAAAATAAGTTTAAAAAGTTGCTAAATGTTCGGTCAGTAAAATACTGTCACCAACAGGAGAATAAAATTAAACAGCAGAACAGATATTATTTACATACGGTAGTAATGTAAAATACAATGTTAAATGACAGCTTATAGTCCATTTTACCAACCATCAACTGCTACAAACGTTTTCTGTAACTGCCATATGATACAGACAAAATGCTGAATCACTTAGTAATCCATATGCTACGAATGGGATTCGAGCCCAGTACCTACCAGTCTTAGGCCTAACGTGTTAACCACTGCACTATGGAGGCCGGTATTTATATGCAGTGAATCGTATATACAGTTTGTACAATTAAAAAATGGTACCCTGTGTACATATGGGGGTTTCATTAGATTGAACGGTTGTTTTTTTCATGAGAATTTGAATATTTGGCAGATCCATTAAAGACCACAACCCAAGATTATTATAGATATATAAAGATTGTTGAAATGTTTCATGTCCATAAAGTATTAAAAATTTGCTGGTGGTTTGATTGTTAAAGTGTTTTTGACACCAGACATGGCTGGATGGATTTGGAATGTATCAAAAACTCTGGGGCTCCCAAAATCACCTGGTGAAAACTGTGGACTTCATCAGGGCGAGTGGACTACAGATCTGGCATGTTCATACTCAAATATGAACACAGAAGAAGAAGTTAAAGAGTTATATTGTATTTATGAAAGCATATTGTGAACAGGTGTAAAAACAAATTGCTAGGTAAGCGGTGCTGTCACAGGTTATTGGCGTCTGCAAACATTAATCCTGGCCAGATTCACTTTGCCTGCTGAGCAGCTACTTGTACAGCCTTTCATCTTTTCATTCTAACATTTCTCTCAAATACACTTCATTATTTCTCACTCGTTAAAATACAGTGTTAAACAGACCGTTTAGATAAGGGTAGTTAAATACATGCCTAGTAGTAATACAGTGTGTGGGACGCATAGTGGTTAGCTTGGAATGTGCAAGGTCCTTGGATCGATCCTATTATGTGAAGAAAAATTGATGATTTAACAGACAGAAACTAAAGTGCAACTGACTGGTTATCGAATGCTGAGGTATGTATTGTCCTGTCTATGGGAAAGATCTTTTGCTGCTGGACCATGTAGACCATGTGTCTAAATTAACATGTTTGACATCCAACAGCCAAAAATTAATTAATCTTTAATAAAAGTTGTTAAAATGTTTGTATTACATACGTGAAATAAGTATCTGGCAAGCACCAAATGACAATCGGTCATACCTGAACTTAACAAAACCCATGGTTGGATGGTTACCAGATTTAGGAGACAACCATTTAGAGAAATTATAATTTAACTAACTTTTATTTTAATACATTAATGTTCACACATTTGTTTTAATGCACAATCTGGCTATAAACCAGATATGTTTTGTTATCCAAAATTAGGCTCATAATAAACTTGTTTTTTTTTTGTCAGTTCCAATCAGATTCAGTTTCGACAAAATGAACTTTGTAATTAAAATAAAAGTCTTACCTGTTGGTTTTAGACCTGTCTCAAAGCATCAGATACCTCATGTAAAGTAACAGTGCAGTTCTCTGGTTCAAGTCACTGAGCATGTGCTTGTCCCAGCATTTACTATCAAACTCTGATAATAGTAATATTATAGTACGCATAGTAACGAAGGTAGTGGGTCACACCGAAGATAAACAATAGCGAAAACAAATCAATTTTTTATCAGCAAACAACTCTTTATAGTAGATCGATACAATCAGGTATAGTGAGTGTATTTTTTCTATTTTTTTAATCAGGTGACTTGATAGGCTGATATGAAAACACGTAGTAGTATATTGATCACTGTTCTTAGTCACAGCTTGGCGGCCAGATAAATATATCCAATGAGAATTAGTTACATGTGCTGTGATGCAAATATTGTTTACGGATATACCGGGTCATGGGAACAAACAGTTTTGATAGGTCAATGCAGAACCTGACAAACACAAATGATTGAAATTATTCTTTTGTTTGGTTAGTAGTGATACTTATTGATTGAAGTTGAATACGTTTATCTCAAATTCAGAGAGATTGACGTGTTGAGCTGTAACTAACACAGGTGTGAATTTGTGCAGGTTTCTGTAATCAGAGTTTATCTTGACCTGTTGCATAGTGGACAGTTCAACTGATGTAATAATAATAATAATACTACTAATAATAATAATAATACATGTAATGATAATAATAATAATAATAATAGTCTCAGACCGAATAAAGCAGATTAACACAAAATGATATTAATTTTCAACAACTTGCATATTGTAGATTATTTTGTGTTTTGTTTCATTCACAAATTCATCAATTAGTCAAAACCTCGCGAACATGATTGATCATTTTTCAAATTTGTAATCTACGCAAAAAACTAGTGTCCAAAAGTTGCATTAAATTTTGCGCTATTTTCGGTGCTGATTTCCTCATTCTTCCTCTAGACTATACGCTCTTTCCTGGATTTGTATTCTCTTTGTTGAGCATCACATTACCAGAAACGGATGTGGAAATATGATTTATAAGGCTTAAAACGACAATTATTTAATGCAAAAATAGATATATTACACTCTTTCCTGGATTAGTTTGCTCTTTGTTGAGCATCACTGTACCATAAACGGATGTGGAAATATGTTTGATAAGAAACCACACATATTTAATACTAAAAATAGATACTAGTATATTAGACACTATCCTGGATTAGTTTGCTCTTTGTTGAGCATCACAGTACCATAAACGGATGTGGAAATGTGTTATTAAAACATGTTTTGAAAGGCTTAAAACATCACCTATTTAATGCCACAAATAAATGTATTAGATTCTTTCCTGGATTTGTATGCTCTTTGTTGAGCATCATGTGTGACTGTTGTTGAATGATGTTGCAAAGGTCACAACCATTAAACAAATTGATAAATGTAGAACCTTAGTTGCTGTAAGGATTAGATCACTAATGAAGAATAGATGATTGAAGTTTCTGAAATCTGGGTCGAGCAAATGCGCATCATTTGTTCATATTAAATGAAATGGAAAGAGAACGTAGTAAATGGTGAAGCATGCATTGATTTTTACTCTGGACCGGCATGTACAATCAGGAACTGCAGTGAAGCATACTTTTTATAGCCTTGCTTTTTTTCATCTTTCAAAACAACAATGGAGTTACAGTACTTTTAGTAATTGTATTTTATTGAAAATGTCATCACAGAGAATTAATCAGTTTTAGCAGATCTTTTCCTCGGTGTTATTCTACCTGCCGGCTTCCTTGGCGCAGTGGTTAACACATCAGGCTTAATACTGACCAGTATGTACTGGGTTCGAATCCCAATTGTGGCTTATGGAATTTTTAATCCGTACACCAGCTCCAACCTACAAGTGTTCTACAAGGTTCAGTGGGTAGGTGTACTACCACTCACTGACATGTGTCCACAAATATTGTAACAAAGGTTGTGGTATATACTGTTCTGTGTACTAGGAACGTGCATATAAAAGATTCCTTGCAGCTTATCAAATAGGCGTAGTGGTTTTTTTTCTCTCATACCAATACTAACTTCTGTTCTGGGTGGGCAATCGAGGCAGCTGCGAGAACTTTAATTGGATATAAGCACATAAGTATGTTATAACTAACTAACTCTGTTATTCTTTGTGAAGACATTACTTATTATTTTACTGATATGTTGAAGATATTTTTAATACAGGCAAATCTTTAGCAAACACAGTGAGTAAAAGTATATGCCACCATCTCTTTGTATTCTTGCCTTGAATGCGAGCTACTTTGGAAAAAAATCAAACTGTGCTCAAGGCTAGTGCATGTGTTCAATCGTTGGTGAATATAAGCACTTCAGAAATTGCCATCACCTTCGTTACTGAATCTTGTGATCAGATTCGGTCATGACATCCAAAATTCATTTGGTGTTTCCTACGCATCATTTGAAAACCACTTGTTATCAGTCAGTTACAATATTTGTTCCATAATTATTACAATTTTTTATTTCAGCTTATTTTTGCAAAAATTTACTACAATCTCCCAAAAAATTCCCGGGAAAACAAAGTTTATGAAACTGTTTTCAAATCTTCCCACGGAATTTAAGTGACAGAATACAAATAAAACAAGCTCAGTGGTTTAATATTATTAAAACATTTGAATAAGTTATGTGCTTCTTATATAAATTTATTTGGCACTTCAAAAAAAAATTGAAATATACATGTATTAATATTTATATGTTTTAGTTCAACATGGAGCCACTATCCGTTAAAGAAGACTCCCCATTTAAAATGTATCGGTCTATTTTTGGTTATAGCGTGCGTGTTCGCAAGCTATTTATTATTCACAGGTGTATTTTTTTAATACTTATTTTCAATGTAGGAAGTTCAACAAGTAAAGTAGAACTGACATTGCAGTTTTTAATTAAATCAGAAATAATGAATACTGCACAATATGGGGTTGCTTGGTTGGCTTGTGTACTGCTACCAAACCAACCTTTGAAGACAGGCAAGCTCCAGCGGTTTAACGATCTCATACATGTCCAATAATAAATTAAGTAGATTGGGATTCGGGTAGTGATACAAGTGATAATTCTAAACCCATAGAGGTGCCAATTTATTATTGGAATAGGGGGTGGGGGAATATAATATAATTTGCATAAAATATATTATAAATGAAAGTTGAAAAAATATGTGTTAACAAAAACAATTACCCGGTATACAGTACTTGATAAAGAATAATTAACCTTTTTTTTAACTTACTGTTAACCCTTACCCCAATCTACTATAGCAGTTTAGTTCAATTTAGAAAAGTAAAAGTGATGTTCATTATAGCCTTATTCTTAAAACTTTCTTTAAATAAAAACATGCAGTAACAAACATTTTCTCTACACTACGTAAATACAAGTGCCACAACTTCTATATTTTAGCACAAATACATTTGTAAAAGAATATTACATTTATCAACTTTGTACTCAAAACCTGGATAATTGTGTAAATATTGGTACTTGGAAGTCGAGCATATACATACCTTAATACGATTGATCTCAAATTTCCTCTCATCACATCACAACAGCTAGAAATACTTTTTTTCCTCTTCTAATTACAACATGGATCAACTTTTGTCAATGTTCATAACCCAAACTGACTGAATGAAAACAGTTCCCTGCTATTTCTTAGCACAAACAGACCACATGCACAAAAGCAGCTTTCCGTCTCAAGACTGTTTTGAAAGGCAATCAAGGATTCTTTATGTGAGAACTCTATCATTGGCAATAGCTCTTCACTGGCTGTTCCCTTCCCATAATAAACACAGTAACTCTGTCACGAATGAATGTATTAACCACTACTAATCGAGACTGTCCTTTCTCTCGCTGCAGCTGTTAAGCTCAGCAAATTTATTTTAAAAAACCCCCAATTTCGACTGTTCATGTTGTGCATGCGGACTGCGATGCAAGTGTGTTTGCAGTATTTTAGTGCTTAGAGCAAGTAACAGGCACTGGTGGTACCACTTGCAGGGGTAACCGAATGCTACAAGCATTGGCTTGTGAGAGTGGACTTTGCAGTTAAGTGCAGTGGCAGTTAATCTATATGCCACAGCTGTAGGCATTCCCACCACAAGAGACTCTTTACTGCGTTACACTGTCTCAGCATGCATGATGGGCTTTCATGGGGGGAAAAAAACTCATCTCAGAGTGTAAGAATATTAACATGTTAGCTTATTGGACTGACCAAATTGTGCATCTGATTCTGTATTCATTTTGATAACAATCCGTAATATGCACTGCACACTCGTACAGTTCCTACTTACTTTGGTTGGTTCTTTAAATTGTTAAAGGGAATTTGTCACCTGGTTTTGGCATCAATTGTTCAATTGTATTAGCTCTGTTATGCATCAGAAATCATTATGGTCATGGCTATATCTTTGTAAGAGATATAACAATTTGGTAGTCATTTTGTAAAATCAATATAACACATACACATGTATTATAATATTTATTTATTACACTGCATTGATTTGTGAGATATTTTGTTGTATCGGATATCCCACAATGTGACATACCAGTTTGCATAGGTCATGACCTCAATCCATCCCATCACTGCTATTTCATAGTTTCATCATGTGACCTAGCATATATGAACAACAGTACCGGTAATGTTACTTCTTTGACATAATGACAGGTGTACAACAGAGATTATAAATTTAGTGCCTAAAATACTTCATTGATTCTCTTTAACAGCTTTTATCATTTTGTTTTTTTATAATTAGAACGCATTAATAAATTAATACTTTACCTAACATAGATGAAAAAGGAAAGTGTTTTTTCCTTTTAATATTGATGTAATAGAATAAGTAATAGCGTATGAATTTGGCACCAGAAAGCTGTGGCCAATTTCCTTTACGTATTGCATACTGTTTCCTCTTTCCTTTCTCTCGTGTTTGAGGAGCAGGTCGCAGCTCAGCAGTAGAGCATCCACCTGTGGTTTGATAGGTCAATGGATCGATCCTTCTCAGTGGTCCTGTTGGGTTATTTCCTGTTCCAAACAGCCAGGGGTCGAAATATACACTATTCTGCTATCCCATGAATAGAGATTTTCATAATGGAATAGTAAACTACATTTTGCACTATTCCGTTATGAAAGTGGAAATAAAACATGGAATCATGAAATCTGTCTGATGATTTCCTTCTAAATAGATACTTGTTCCTTCATTCGGGAGCTATAGTAGCCATACTCAACCAGCGAACGCAAAGAAGACAGCTTTAATAAATCTGTTGTTTTATACACCAAAGAACTACTACAACATATTTTTAAAGGGATAGTAAATTTTCACACGGAATAGTGATTTTTGAAATTCACTATTCCTTTGGTACAAAATTTAAATTTCGACCCCTGACAACACAGCTTGTTTACGAAAGATAAACAATGTGAAACGTGTGCAGACTTTTGTGCTGCGTACACTTACATCACATGAGTGTATATCACCATTTTCTTACTTCACCCAACTTTGTTTCATTTTTTCTTTAGCAATCAGTAAACAATTTTTTTCAAATTTCCAAATTCAAAGAATGATTGATAATGAATGATAAATACAGAATACTACACTCTTGTCTTGTGATGTTGATTAAATTTATTGGCACTAGATGATGACATAAATAGAATTATTTTTGTTTGTCACTTCAGAAAACGTGAGTCTCGATTGGAACAGAAACCGTCTCACTGGTGCGTGATTGCGAGAGACAACGGCGTTCTCGAGGTATTTTCATACGCGTTCAACACCAGCTACGTTATTATTGATGGTTTCACCTTGTTCAACCCATTACAGTAAAAAGTAGTTTGTATTCGACATAGCACACAAGCTGCTTACATACTTATATTTTCACTTTGTTCAACCCATTACGGTAAAAAGTAGTTCGTGTTCGATGTAGATCGCCAGTTATGTACATATTGATGTTTTCACCTTCAACTCCTTACTTGTCATTAAATGTATTACAATGCTTATGTATTTAGTAAATGCCTTAAAAATGTGAATCATTTAACTAATAGTAAATTCATCATTTTGTGAGATTATAGGGCTCAAAAGTTTTGTTTCTAGATGCACCATTGCATGTAATATATAGAAATGGGTGCAGTTTGATATTTTGCAACTGTAGGTAATAAACTGTTGTTGATTCAAATAAAACAAACAAGTGCTGCAATAGGCCAGTGTTTATTCATATTGTAATTTAAACTGTGGTGGGGTTTTTCCAGATCTTCACCTTGCCAGATTTTAAAATCTGCTACTATGTGAAGAATTTCCCAGTTGGTCAGAAAGTCCTGGTCGACAGTGTTTATGTGGCGGACAGCTCTTCAAAATCAAGGTATTCCTGCTGCTTTATTATTTGCTCTCATGGGATGCTCCATTTTCTATCAACTCATGTCAGCTTTTACATTATAGTATATTTAGCTGCCCCGTATTTAGGATTTTCTGGATGGGGTTCATTTTTGTGAAAAAGTGAAATTTTAAACAGAAAAACCATTCTATATTTTTTGGATTAGTAAACCTAATTTGTCTTTTAAGCAATTTGTTCTATGGGGTGGGGTTCAAACATGGGCAGTTCATTCAAACACATCTTGCACCACCCATACCCTCCAACCCCCCAAACCTTCCCTAACTACGGGCATGTTTTAGTATTGTAAAATTGTTTCTTTATGATCCAGATGACAATTTCAACTCAAATTGTGAATAAAATTTTAATGCAATTTTACTTTATAAAGTTAATAAAACAATGATGATGTAATTAGACTGATACTCTGGAGTATGGCATTTATGTTTTTTGTTTTGTTACAGCAGTAGCACGTCTAGTGCCGACAAGAATGCTGCAGAAATACCGGTCGTCCGCGAACTACTGATGGTTGGACTGGGACATAACAAAACCAAGCCGTATCTGTTGGTACGTGTTTCACATTCTTGTATTATTTTACTTATTATCTAGAGTAGTTTTCCAGTTCGATTTTGCTGTCTATTTTCTGTGCACTTATTATTATCATTTGGTTTGTCCATCTATAATCAATGTTTTCTATACTCTCTTCATCTTTCTATTACACAGGCGAGAGTAGAAGACACGTTACTCATCTACGAAGCGTTCCCATTTCAACAGAGTCAGTTAGATACGTCAATATCTGGACAGAAAGACGATCATCTGAAAATCCGCTTCAAGAAGTTCAACCACGGTTTGTTGGTGCACGAGAAGAAGTTGACGAAATCGAAGAAGAAAGCGGAGGGCGAGGAGAAGGAAGAAGAAACCAGAAAACAGTCGCGGGTCACGCACCTGAGATATTTTGAAGATGTTTCCGGATATTCCGGTGTACGTAGTCGATGACACGTTTCATTTGTTTTTATATTGTACGCTTTAATACACACGAACGGGGCATAGCTCAGCGCAAGAGCGTCTGCCTGGGGTTTGATAAGTCAACAGATGGATCCTCCTCAGTGGATGTATTGAGTTATTTCCTGTTCCAACCACAGAGGTTTCCCCAGAGCCATAAGGGGTAGGGGGACCCTACTCCGGTTTATTTTAAGGGAATTGTAAGGGCTTTGATTTATTATAATGGCTTTGTAAATGGCCTTAACTTCAGTTGTTGTTTGTCCCTATGCAATGTATAATGCACAATACATCAAATTTTTATTCATGGATTTGACAAGAAACACTAAATTATTGCTGAATTTTGAAAATGTAAGCGACTTAAAAAAGTCCTGTGGAAAGGCTGCTTCGTCAAAGGCAGTTGTGTGTGCTAGGATTAACAAAAAAACGTTTCTTTATCTTTTTATATAAAAAGTATTATTGATATCGTTGTTGAAATTGCAGGTATTTATATGTGGTCCTTACCCTCATTGGCTCTTCATGACCTCCAAGGGTTCACCAAGGATTCATCCAATGGGAATTGATGGACCCGTAAAGAGTTTCTCGTCATTTCATAACGTAAACTGCCCGCGAGGATTTCTCTACTTTAACAAGCAGGTACCGTATTTATATCAATAACTGTTCGCAATGTGTATAGTATATTGTTACATTTGCCACTTTGAACCAACCATTAAATGTTATAGAAAACTATTATATTTAAATTTTCTTTACAAAATGTGTTATACAAACAGTAACAGCTGCAACATAATTATGCTAAAAATAATTAAAGAACAAACAAAATTGGGTGACTTAAGGAAGAGGTAAAAAAAAGAAATTGCATGCACCAAAAATAATGCATGGTTCAATGATGGCCAGTTTCGGGTTCTCTATATACTAAGGGACTGAATCTAGCTGTGTGCTCTAAATAGAGTTTTACTGACGTAAAACTGAAATGGTAGAAAGTAAATTATTGAACATGATTAAAAGTAACTATGGTATAACCTTTATTTTAAGTGTGATGCAATGGTTAATGTAGATGATGATATATTTTCTATTTCTGTATTACAAGGGAGAGCTGCGTATCTGTGTTCTACCAACCCACGTGACGTACGACGCTCCATGGCCCATACGGAAAGTTCCACTCCGATGCACGCCGCTGTTTTTATGTTACCACGCAGAAAGTAAAGTAAGTTCTTCTACCAACTGTGTCTATCTCAAATGTATCCTCCTTAACTTGCTAACTATGCCAACTTTGAGCTTAACACAACTGAGATTCATGAGTACATGCCATCTTGACATAATCGTAATATCCCTTCAACTGCCTAAGGCGTATCATAAAATATTGTTTGTTTCCGGTTACCCGACCGACCCTAATTTGAACCAGCCGACCCTAAATCTTTTTTCGTATTTTCAAAACAATATTTTAATCTAACATAGATTTCCACGAAAACATTCCAAAACTATCAACACCTATTTAATATCCATAAATAAAATTATTTTCCAAA
>JAUTCZ010045354.1:0-12080 GCA_032273805.1 Melanodrymia brightae | reverse complement strand
GGGTCCCTTTACACCTGGGGCAACTCAAACCTTTTGGAACTGTGACAACAATTAAATCTCACTTGGCTCCCAGTCTATTACTATTAGGCCACAAATAAGTATTCTGTTTCTGGTCAGCATGTATGTTGTACATGTATGTTGATTTTTTTTTTCTATCTTGTACATGCAACATCCATTTTTTTTTATTTACTCTGAAATTTACTGGGTATATGGAAATTTACGTTGGCAACACACAAGACATTTATACATTTAAGCGATAAAAAACCAATAGGCCTATTGTAACTATATCACACACACAAAGCCATTCCAAACAAGTCTGCTGTTCTAAAACGAAATAACAAATTAGCTAAATTAACAAGACATTAATCTTCCTGACGTTTGTTTTCACCAAAACTTTGCTGGAGTTGCCAAATTAGGTCACCGTAGCGAGATGTCGAAATCGTCATCATATTCTGCACTAAAATGTGTTGCAATAGTTTGAACTGATAATTTATGTATATCGCACGTTAGTTTTAACGTGTGACATACTTACGTGAATAGCTCCTGTAGTGCATGTGTGATCACTATTTTGACGTACTGATTCAGTAGGTATGTGCAAATATATACATGTATATATATTTATACATGTATTTTACTTATTGAGAAGGAGAATGGACGTCTTTAGACTAATATTTACTGTTCCCGGCATGTTATGATATACTGAAGCAGCCACATGCAGATCCTTCAGCCCTACTCTCAACCATGCAGCATATTATACCACAAAACACACAAACTTGGCTGCTAATGGGTGAACATGTTTTGCATATAATAATCAGACATGGATCTTGTGGTGGGCCAAGGACATGCCACCCCTCATTTATTTCTTAAAGCTGGTGCTGTCACATAGACTACTTTTACCAAATAACAGCAAGGCATTTATTTTATGCACTTTACCACAGACAGGATAGCACACATCACAGCCTTTGATGCACAAATCGTGAATCATATTGTTGGATGTTTACAAAATTAATATTATGCAATCTTACACCTAAATTAAGTTAATACAACAGAATTACATGTACTTCTTGTAACCATGCATGAAACACATACCACTACTATACCAGTTCAGACATTACAAATTGACTAGTTTAAAATGTGTTTGAGCTGAGCTAATACATTTGCAATGAAAACCACTTCACTGATTCCCTTTAAAACAAAGCATGATTCAGATTGTATTGTGCCAAATTTAAAACAAAAAGTGGAGGGATTGGTGGTTTTAATTAAATATTAAATGAAAATAAAAAATTTGGTTTATAACAGAAGTTTGAAGTAAAACTTGTTATGTCTGGTTCAGTGTTTCCTTGGTGTGGATCAATGAGTCCCCTCAGGACTTGAGGCAAATACCTGAACCAGTATCAGTGCTGTCTAAAATAATAGTGTAAACTTTTCTTCCTTGTTGATCATCACAAACTATTTCCCACAGGGGAAGGATATTGTTGTCTCGCACTGTTGAACCTTATATTGTTTTCCAGGCATTAGTCAGAATTTTACTATAGTTTAATCTTGATTGGGGTTTCTTTAACCCAGTTGATAGAATACAATGCAAAATGTTCTGCATTCTAACAGGATAGATTTCATTAAGAAATTCTCTTCAGATGGAATTATCACAAAGGGAGAGGTTATTTGTATAAGGTTATCTAGACCATCTCATCCAAACAGGCCATGTTATATCAGAGTAGGGAATTCCTCTTGAAAGATGGATTTTGGATGAGCTTAGAACGAAGATTTTACTACTGGGGTAATCAGCTTCCAAGCCCCATCCTCATAAACTTTAATAAAATTGTTTGAATTATGTTAAACTTGATCTACTGAATTGCCATACAAAATGAATATAATTTGAGTCTGTAGCCTATTGGAAGTACCGGTACATAACTGTGAACAAAAAATTCTTTTCGTAACAGACCAAAAAGCAAAATAGTTCTTCAGTGGGTGCAAAAAATAATACTCAATTTTAACACTTCTTTATTTGTTACTAATATAGAACTGTTATAACTGGCAAGGAAGGCCTTTTGGATGTATTTTTAGTAACCTATACTTCTTAATTATTATACATTCTATATATTTTTTCTGTATCCACAAACATTTTAATTTGTTGTTAAATGTTTTAGATGTTATAATGATGTGGAGAAAATGTTGAAAATGTTGCATGCATAAAACTACATGTCATTGACATTAAGGATAATTGTGTTGATAGGGAAATAAATGTTAAAAAAAACTGCCGAAATATGAGTAGCACAGTCAAGATGCTTGAATAGCAGCAAATGTTAAACCTATTATCAGACAGGTTGGAAGCCACTTCAGCACAGAGATAAATATGTGAAAGCAATAATACTGATAAAAAAAACATCTTGCTTATATACAGCTTTTCTTTTTTAACCAGTGAAGCCATGCTGTTCCAATATAATAAACCCTGACCCTGTCCCTCAAATGTTTCACTTATTCTGGTTTGTGGCATCCGTCTTAAAGTATGATAATGGAATTTGATAAAATTTGCTTATTAGAACAATTCAACATACAATTTACAGTAGGTGACTCAAGTCTTAGTTAGTGATATTCATGGCGGTAAATTATTAAGATTTAAAAAAAACCCGATAAACTCACGATATGTAATTTTAACATTGCAAAGAAGAAATTGTTGTATTTTCAATGCACGTCGTTACTAGTAATTATTTGTAGTTAGTCACTGACAGCTCTAATGACCAACTTCAACAAAGATGTGCTTTACATTATTTAAGTCTATTTAAATAATGAAACCGGTCAACATCAGTGACAAAATGGTGTTCTCGTGTTGTGCTGATGTGCCACTTGAGAGTGATTGTCTAATCCCAGTAACGAGAGCGGCTCACATGAGACAATGGTTACGTTGACAAGTCATAGAAATGCTGCATCCATAGCAGGTGATATGTGAATGATTTTGACTTCGTTTTTTCACCATGCTAGATGGAGCAATCAATTTTTAACAATTTCCCTTTGTGGTGACATTGCCAGATGATCACACCCATCAGCTGCAGTGCATTAACTGTGAGTCACTTCACTTTAAGTCTTTAAATAGTTTCAGGCCACCAGCTTTTTTCTCTTTCCTCTTTTGCAATTACTTTCTAGTTAAAACTGTTGAAAAGGTTTTTTTTTGCTCCAATTGTTGTTTTTCTTGGTTGAATTTATCGATTTCAGAATTGTCATTGAATTTAGAATTCACAAATTGACTTCAATCGCATATGTTAACACTGGTAATTGTATAATAAAGAGATGTTGAACTATTGGAGGTAGCCATAGATGGAGTTCCAAGAATAATTTCTGACCATTTCCATACAAATAACCAAAAAAAACAATGTTTATGCAGTTTTTGTCCTTGAGCAAATGTTTACGTGTCTGAATAGTGGGATAATTTCTCCACATCTCTCAATATTGAGGAGTTCAGCACAGAGTGTCCGCCTGAGGTTTGATAGGTCAATGGATCGATCATCCTCAGTGGACCCATTGGGTTATTTCCCATTCCAGCCAGTGATGGACATGAACGGTTGTGGTGTGTGTTGGTGTGTGTTATCTGATCTCAAAGTTGATGGGTGAGGTAGAGTTTGTGCTATGGTAGATGCATATACAGAATAGTTCTGTCTTTTTCCATTCCAGCCAGTGGTCCATCAAAGTCTATGGTATACTCTTATCCTGTCTGTGGGAAAGTGCATATAAAAGACGCCTTTCTGTTATAAATTGAAAAAGAATAACCTTTGTGATGGCAGCAAATGTCATTTGACAACCAATAGCACGTAATTAATTAATCAATGTGCTTTGGTGTGGTAATTAAAGAAAACATATGTACTTTTCATTAGGTACTTACATGTAGAACTGCTAATTTCGGGTTAATTTTCCTATGTGTTGGGCGATTGGAAAAATTATCCTAATTTTGGGAGACTCCAAATAATTTTCAAAAAAATACCAGCATGTTTCAGGATATTTAGAGAAATATCTCTATATCAGGAGACTTGCACTCATATTAGGAGAGTTAATTTGACAAGTACAAGCTAAGTACAAGTTAATATATAAATTTTCTATGGAAATATATGAAAATTGTATATATTCAGAATTGTGCAGCCTAAATGATAAAATGGATAAAGGAAGCTAACATTGCTTTTCTGAGAATATCGTTATATAGGCTACTTTGGATTACTCTTTAAATAATTAACACAGTTTGGGACTTGAACTGCTTAAATTACACTTTGCCATTGAGGGTGAATAAATGGAAAGATGGAAATACATATCCTCATTTAGTAACATTTGGTTTTAGTGTCCATTTGCAGAATAATCATAGAACTGATTGATTTAAAGATTTGCATGCAGCTCCATTTACAGAAATCTATGTGAAGTTGCAGCAATTTATTAATCACTTTGTTACATGCAGTTTTATCTGTATGGATATTGTAAATCTACAAAAGAAATGTCATTTAAAATAGATTCTGTTGATCTGCAAAATTCTAAGCCTGCATGATTTGGTAATAATGCTGGTAATTAAATGGAATTAGAAGAAAAAATTGTTTAAACTATTTATGGACATTCAAACAATGCAATTGTAGCCAATAGATGAGTGTTACAAGTTGAGGCCTATCTCAAAATTACATTTTCTTGATATGAACAACTTTTATATAGAGTCCCAACTCAACCGACTTCTTGTCAATATGAAACAATAATTGATTGGAAATATTGATTTTAAGATGCGAACGCCATCAACAGTTCAATGTGAAGGTCCAAACAAAACTGGGATTAATCCCATCCCGTCCGTCAAACGAATGTTGTTTGTATAGCAAGAGGTGTTTAGATTTTGGGACAGGCCCTTACTACAATTATTAAAACATGTAAATAACATGTATGTAATTATATTTAGTATACTTTTACAATGTTTTGACTAGTCTTAGTTAGTTAATTATAACTTATTTATGTGCTTATATCCAATTAATGTTCAAGCATGTCTGTCATGGTTACACAGTCCAACTACCACTACTGCCTGTCCAGGACAGAAGTTAGTGTTAATATGATGGAGGAAACCCACTACTCCGAATTGATAAGTAGCAAGGGATCTTTTATATGCACTTTCCCACAGACAGGACTGTATATAACACAGCCTTTGTTAAACCAGTTGAGTTGTGGACACTGGTCAGTGTAAGTGAGCCAAAAATCCCATATGCCATGAATAGGATTCAAACCTAGTACCTACCACCCTGAAGTCTGAAGTGTTAACCACTGCGCTCTGGAGTCAAGTGACTAGTCTTGGGAAGATGTCTGCTGTATTTTGCTGTATAGGCTAATCTTAATGGAGTTGTTAGATGGGATGAAAGGGTGTGCATTAATATTAATGATCTGACTGAGGGCTGACTGTTAATGAAGATGGTGGGCGAGTGTTGCTGATTAATATAACTGTTCTTTATATAACTTGAAAGACTGAGCGTAAATGTCACCTCACTGCAATAGCAGGTTAATGCTTTCTCCGTTTCCTGTTTTTCACTTGCCCCTCGATGTACACCATATTGAGGTGCTAAACTCTCTTTGTTGTGCACCAGTCACAATCTGTTTTATGTGCATTGTCTGGAACCCGTTTAAACTGTATGCTTTCATATTGGTCTTTCAGCATTCTTACTTGACAATGTTGAGATAATTGTTAAACAAAAACAATCCAACAGTCCGGTATATTTATCTTAAATGTTTTATATAATGCTTGTATTGTTTAAAACCTGTTCACGTTAGCATATAATTACAATATATATAGTATTCCCATTTTTGACTCCTAATTAAAACAATAAAGTTTGTTTAATAATACATCTTGAGCACATTGATTAATTACTAGTACTCATTCTATATGTTAAAATATTGCGGTATAATCAAATTGATTGCTTTTAACCACTGAAACTGGTTATACAACAATAGTTTTCAAAAATTCAACTTACCCTGTATATTTAGTATAAAACTGCAATAATACTTTCTCTCGTTAGTACCAATAATTTTTTTTATAATTATAGTATTTAAATAGTTTTAAAATATAATGGAATGCTTTTTATGTATGTGTGTGTGTCTTTAATACATGTACATTAGTTATAATCCTCTAGGTGACAACTATTTATTGTGTAACTGGGAACAAATGCTCTTCAGCTGAACATTCGTCTAGACTACTTACCATACAAATTAGATACATTAAGAGTCAACGTGTGATGCATTACTTCAGCTGATGTTGATTTAACTTGAAACATAATTTAGTCTCCTAAGCTATTTCCTGCATAACCCTTTTACATTTAGTTGATGAAAGCTTAAAACATAGATTTGTGTATGTGCTTGAAGGTGTTTGATTAACTCAAAGTTCTTACATGCAACAAAGGTATTCAGAAACATCTATTAATGTAGTTTAATAAGAAAAGATAAAGTAACAGTATATAACTGTCAACTGTACAAGCCGTGTGTTATTATATATAAGCGGCACTATGAAGGAACCCAGCTGTCATACGGTGGTCAAGACCCAACTATAGAATATTGACACGAAGCGAACAAATGTTAGTTCTGGTCACTCGCGGATCCCTCACTGTGTAGAGAAAACTTTGGGTAGTGACACTATGGTCAATAGTTTTGGACATTTGTCAAATAATTGAACACTTTTCACCCATTAAGTGCGCTCTACTGTCGCACACACACATCAATGAAATTCCACTCCCCACTTCCTGCATTCTTTTGTTATCTTTACGAGAGATGTAACAAAGCGTGTGATCCACTGCCTGCCTGCTGCCTCCGCGCTATGCATAATAACTATTCTTTTATCGCTGGCCATTATTCAGCCTTATCTACTGTTTAAACTTATACAAGATTATTCAGTGTTATCTACTGTTTAAACTTATACAACTTATTGCGCCATTAGCCGAGTCATTTTTCCAAAACTTAAGATAGTGAATAATTCATCTCAAAGCATTTGTTATCAACAATGAATTGCATATACATGTACATGTATTAGTATTTCCTTGGACACTAAAGTTTGAGTCAGCAAATGCATGTAGTAAGATGATGTAATGTATATTTAGATAGTTTGATAAATTTGAGACAAGTTTGAAGACTCTTGCGTAGTGCTTGACTTTGTCTTATGAAAATCAATTCACACCTCATCCATCATCTATGGGGACATCTTGAAATGATTAACATATTTTCATCACTGTTTTTCATTAGTCTCAAAGTGGCAAGGTATTTAAAGTGGACTCTTCAGCTCTGTGTGTTATTCTGTACATGTGATTATATTCAGTGATCACTAGGTACAGACCTGAGCTGCCTGCCATTCACTCATTGTGACTGCTGTTATGAGAATGGATTAAGCTTGTCATCATAAAACTTATCTAATGATAGATAACATTTACAGCCCTTGTGCACCTAATTGTGAGAGCTACACTGCCAATACTTTCTGATTTTCATTTTGAGGTGCCCACAGATCTGTAGTAAGCACATGCAGATGGGCGTAGACTGGGGGGGGGGAGGGAGGAGTAGACTGGGGGAGGGAGGAAATGAGTGCCACTATTGCCAGGAGCAAAGGATCATTTTAACAGTGCAATATTAGGAGGGAAAGTAGACAATAGGGTCCACTAGATTATCTAATAGGGTCCGCTAGGTTCATATTCAAATTGTTTGTATGTATGTATGCTTGTGTTTCTTTAGAGACCGTTTAGCACTTTGCTGTTCATTTTCAACATTATTAAATACTAATATAGCCCATTACCAGAGTTTCATGAAAATGTCAGACAGCATATCACAAGCTATATATATTGCTGTAAATTGTATAGTTTATTCAATCAGGTTTATGCAATGCAATGGATTTATAACTGTTATTAGGCATATGATTGTTGGCTACAACAACTTTTATATAGTTTACTATTAATTTCACTTATGTCAAGCCTGGTATTATTTTAAATGCAAATTGTTGTTGATTTTAACAACAATGAAGAGAATTGTAAATTACCCACTTTCACCGACTCACCACCTTTATGTTTGCCTAAAATAAACATTCTTCTGTTATCTCAACTGACTATTTTTATTCAACTGACCCTGATATTTTTTGGCCATGAACATTATCTCAACTTCTGAACATTACTTTCTTAGTAATTAACCATTTTTATTTTGTTTTACTTTATTCTTTTTTTTCAAAAAATTATCTGAACAAGTAAATATTATTTTCGTCATGTTACCACCATTAATTTTGGGGTGGGGCAGAGTCGTTTTATGCTACAAAGGAGTTAACAATTATTTATAGCTAAAAGGTCTTTTGACTTTCAATGATATATTTATACTACCAAACATTTCAATATTTTTATCTTTTGTACCAAGAACATTTGGTTATTAAAAAAAAAATTTACCTGCGTGTTTAGATGTATCCATTAATCAAATAATCTTTTATTCTGTATTTATCTAAATATATGCATGTAAAAACTCTTACTTTATTTCTTATCAGTAAGCTAAAATATCAAACATTTTTTTCTGGCATAATCTTTAAGTTGTGTTACATTCACACTGTATGTTCAAAGACATTCTCAAGAGTATCTTCTGGAGTTTTTAAAAAAAACTTTTATCTAATTGTGTAATCTAATACAGGAATTCTTGTATAACCTGAAATACTTTGTATTTTTTCTCTGGGTATTTTGGTTCTAAGTGTTCCAAGACTTTGCCAAGGGCACCAAGCCATGAGAATACCTTTCTTGAATCTTCCATTATATCCTAACTTATTGCATTTGAAACATATGTTAAAATAGTCTGTGCTGTTACGTAAATTGTTTGTTGCAGAAAAATTTTCCTTTGAGAGAATCTGATTTTATTTGTTCTGACTTTGTATTGTCAAGAATTTTATTATTATTTGAGCTTAGATCAAATTTTATGCCAAAGCTGTCAATCTTGGATAACGTGTTGGAGTATTTTTGGAAAAAGCAAGGTGACTTGTTTTTTAAAATAGGATGACCTGAAAATGCACAAAAACAATTTACATATTAGCTGCGTTACTGATATTGCAAACTTTGAGAGAGAAATTTATTAAATGTTTTAAACAAATAGTTCTGTATCCAATGCATGCATAAATCAAATTTGACGTACACAAATAATACTAGAATTGACAGCCCTAGAAATTCGAGGCGGTAATTCGTAATGCCAATCCGTAATGCCGTTGCAAAAGCTGACACAAAATTAATTTGCGACAGCATTTTATTGATGTAAAAAAATCTGTTTCCATTCCATTTGGAGCTCCATGGCCAATTCCTGATTGCAGTGTTCAGTATAATTAGGTTTACTTCTTTTTTTTTTTTAAATTGCTATCACAGTGCCATGTCAAAATTGGTTTGCGACGGCAATCATGCAAATTGTCCAAATTATTTTCAAGAACTGTTTTGGTGTACAAAACACTATTAATTTGTTTAAAAACAATTTGTAACTGATTCTATTTTTAAAAAATACAAAAACCTATTGTTGAATATGAAGTTTTGATTATATTATATTATTATATATCCTACATGATATAGCTAAACATAGTATTAATTTACCAGTACTTGTGGGTTAGACAGATTTATGGATTAAAGGGATGCCTGTTTATACGGAGAGAACTCTTGTACATTGACATTTAGATTACTTCGGCCAGTCACTGAGTGAAGATCTTTTCACTTTACAGCTAATTAACTCCATTGTAAAAATCTGCATCTTCCGCCTTTCATGTTAAATACCAGTAATGATATATTATAATCAGCTTCTTTTCACATGTTATATCTACACAAATTTGATCAATAAGTACCGTTGTTTATTGCCTTTATACATGTACTACATGTCCTAACGATATCAGGGAAGATGAAAGAACTGGTGATTCCTATTGTACTGAAGCAGAACTAAAAGTGAAGATTATTCTTTGCTGTTCTCGGTGCAGCAAAGTTATCTGGAAGCTTTCTTTCTTTCTGCTGGCTGCTGTTGTATGTAACGTTACCTATATGCATAGTTCTATCTCTTGATTCCCACGCTCTACCTCTGGGCAGGCTTCCAAGAAAATTATTTTTTGATGTGTTTATACAATCTGGAGTCAGAAAAAACAACCTGCTTTCCTGGAGATCTTCATGTTAAATCAGATTTGATGAGCTTAGTTTCGCCTTGTATATTTGCAAAGCAGATATCTATATTATCGGAACACGTGGTCAGTGACTGTCAGACTTTAAGTAAGCCCCTTGCTGCTATGGGTCCACTGGGGTTCCATCTCATTGTGACATATGCTGCTTTAGTTGGTTGTTAAGAATATCTTATCTCAAAGTATATGAATGCTCCAGGGGAGTTACACCACTAACAAAACACAGTGGCCCTCAGAAAGTTATAATTCAATCGAGTTTGATTTGCGCAAAAGATGAGTGCTTGGTGGTTTGATAGAACAGGTTTGTAGACTGGTATCATTCACACAGGTGTATGCTTTCTTTGAGACAGTTTTCTAGATAAACATCTGTACAGACACTGCATGACTGCCCTCTCATGGTCAATATAGTTGGGGTAATATTTACTTTTAGAAGTTGGCACCTGCCGCAGTGTTCACTACCTGATAATAGCCATTTTAATACAAAGCCTCTGAGTTTTATACATTTATCAACTTGCACTGATAAACTGAAGCTCAAAAGGTACTTAACCATGAATTTTTCATTTTTGTATTAAAAAACTAATTTGATATTTTATAAACTGTCTCAAATCATTTCAAAGGCCTTAGGCTGAAAACAATTTATCTCCTGGATTACAGTTTTAATAAGTTCATAAATAATTAGTCACATCTATTTTACTTTTGCTTGTGTTCTTTATCAATTTTAGTTTGCTATCAAAGGGTTACAATCACATAAAATTGGTTTGTTTAACAACATAACTAGAGCATATTGACTTGAAACACATGGTTATGCTGAAACATGGTCTGAGAACAAACTTGCTGCTGCCACATATACTACTCTTACTCTTAACGGCCTTTGACGTACCAGTTGTGCGTCACTGGTTGCAACAAGAAATAACCCAATTGGTCCACTGAGGAGGATTGATCCTGCGACCTCACTCACGTCTTGTTCTGAGCTACGTACATCCCTTTCCTCTAAAGCCTACACACAGGAACAAGTTTCAGCAAACACATCCCTCTGTTGTTGATGTTTTTAGAGTGTTCAAACTTTATCACACCCAAGTTATTTCCCCTGTATATTTGTAACAGGTGTGAATATTTCTCTACGGAATCGTTCTGTTGTTCTACTCGCTATCACTTGACATTGTGAAGAGAAGAGAATGATAGCGACTCGTTCTGCAAGATGTGAAGATGTTGATATGCATGGTGTTTGAAATTCTTGCTATTTTAGTCACTTGTTCCATCTGCTTTGTCTGACTGACCAAGACATGCACACTGCATCAGCTGAGCTTGTAGGAAATGCAGGACAACACATCAGTAGTGAAGATTATAATATAAATCTAATCAATTCAAGAGTAATGACATTTTAATGTGAAGGAACTGGAATAAAGAACGTATTTGTAGTAGAAGCTATTAATGTATGAAAAAAATGGTGACTAGTACCATTAGTAAAAATGTCACTGATTTAATGTTATTTTTTAAGGTTTGTTTTCTTTTCCTAATACATTTGAAACTTCTAGTGAAAAACTGGGAAGTCATTTTAGGAATTTTTTTACAAATTGTTTATTGGTATAAAATTACACAGCAATCCTGCTCAGTGGGGCTGTTTTTCATTCCAAACACTGATCCATGTCATGTTCATCAAACTATAATGTGTGAGCACTATCCTATCTATGGGAAAATGCATATAAAAGACCCCTTGCTGTTAATCAGTAAAAGTATCCTATGTGGTGCTAGCAGGTGTCTTCTATAAAGGATCATTCCTGTTATCTATATACCGGTAGACTAATTTTAGCAATCTGGCTTCTAACGATCATTCATATTATCTATAGACAAATGTATCTGGCTTAAAGGAATGCTCAGGCAAGGCTTTTAGACCTCTACACACGTTTAACAATACCATTTCAACATTATTGCCAAATAA